>JAEQBH010006856.1:0-95297 GCA_016808115.1 Tetrastigma voinierianum
GAAAGAAGTAAACACATGCAATACCACAATACCTCAATTATATAGAAAAATCCACGACAACTTAAATCCACGACCGACCTATCTTAGTGTATGTCATAACCACAAACATACATAATAAGGACTCATATGAGTTCAATACTAATATCAGAGCATTCTAAGAGTATTTGCGAATTTAGGGGGTACAAATAAAGATAAATAAGTCCAATAAACCAGACAGGTAGATGAGATAAATTACTGCAGCTGTAGCAGAAAGAGCGGTGTTGAATCTGGCGCGAGGTAGGCCCTACGAACTACCTGGACCTAGGGAACATATTTAAAAAAAACAATAAACGTGAGATAATAAATCTCAATGAATGACATAATTTATAAGGAAAATAATGTTTTTATTTTTGAACATTTCTTATCTCAAGACCTCACGTCCACTCTTTGTGGGCGTTCCTCATTAAAACATTTCATAAAACTCCAACTTCTGAGCACTCCAACTCAACAATGGCCCATGCTCAAAAATTTAACCTATTATGATTACTTTGGAAATTATAACTCGAATTTGTTCACAACATAAAATTTAGCATAAAATATATATAACCATCATGTCGTGAAAAATAATCATGAAAATACAATAACCATAAATATTAAATGGTTTTTACCTTACCAAACCAACAATGTACATTACCATATACCCCATAGTAAATCGTCGGGTAAGCGAGCCTCCGCGACACCGTGGCAACCAATAAACCGGTTAAACGACCATCGCGTACCCAACTAATAAACCTTCGATGCTTCGACCATCACATGAAACTAATAAACCTTCGGGTAAAAGCCCAGGCCATCGCGTTGCAACTAATAAACAACCGGGTAATCCGGAGCATCACGACCGTGAAAATAATATAATCGTTTCTTACTCACATGTATGTACCTTTCAGCGATCTTTGTATTATAATCATTTCCTGAAATCTCGAAATCTCTTTCTTAAAACAAGTTTTCAAAGTGGTTTTAAACCTCAATCCACGTACCCAACATATTTAAATACCACAGGACTCATCCATGAGCTGGTAAGCTTTTGAAATATTTAAAATGTGTGACAAAATTTAAATGAAATGATAACTTGTTTTATGAAAATGGTCCTTCTATTTGTGAATAACAAAACCATTCGATCAAATGATATATTTATTAAATAATTAACCATAATTACCTATACCAATATAATACCCCAAAACATTTAAAACATATAAACCACTCACCGACTCTGAGATGCTGATCCTGCTCCGCAGGATCGTCACAGCTCATAGTAGTCTTAGTAATATAAATAAGACACCACTTGGAGACCGATGGCCCGAACGACAACATTTGGAATGCCCCGAAGGCCTTAGAATAACTTTAAAACTATGAAACCATCTAAATTGGACTCAGGCAGATCCTAATTACAGTGTGTGCCCTATAGACCCGATACACAAAATTGGGGCTTTTCACGAGGAACTAATTTCCTGAAATTGAAGGCAGTCGATAATTCATAAAAACATCGATTCCACTAATCCATCTTCAATTTTTCCAAACTTGACCAATTGGTACTCAATTTCCATCCAACCTTCTCGGTAACTACCTAATGGCCAAAAATGGAAAACTAACTTAAGCGATGTCCAAAATTCACAAACCATATATCGCGGAAGAGCAGAGACCGGGAACACATAATTGCCACTTACCTTGGTCCAAGGTTCTTTGTGGTGGCTGAAAAACTTCGATCAGCGATCGACCAACTTTGTTTTTTGTCGTATCTTTCAGCAGTGAGAATGCAAAAAGGACCCGCAGCGAGTTCGAGATGGTCTAAAAATGGTGGGAGGGAAATTATGGGTCGGCCTGGTGGCGAGAAAATCACGGGAAAATGATGACCACGGTGGCGGCCACGGCCCGCGCCCTTGGCCAGTGCAGGCAGCGGCGTCAGACGGCCGGTTCGCCAGTGAGAGATTTCGGACGGGATGGTCTCACCTGCTCCTCCTCCTAGCCGATGCGTGCAATGTGGTGTTTGGAGTCGCCTCCCACGGCTGAAGCGAGCTGACACAATGGGTCAAAAAAACCCAGTTCGGTGTTCACGATTTTGGGGAGTATTTTTTCTTGGGTTTAGATAAAATGAGTGTCTTGGGGCTAGGGTTTCATTTGGCACGCAGGGGCTAGGGTTTATATAGGGCCTAGGGTTGCTTCCGAGGTAAAGTGAAGAAAGCTTTGGAAGCTTATTTGTTAAAATCTTTGTTGTTTAGACTCTCCATGGTCTTAACTTTTTATCCGTAGAGTCGGATTTTAACGTTCGACAGGTCATGAACTCGTATCAGCCAGGGCCTATGAAATGATGTCTTAGTCAAACCCAAAATTATTTATCCTTTAAAGTCAGCTTTGGTCCACATACTGAGTGTTGGTCAAACATGGTCAAACATGGTCAAACTTAGTCGAACTTTGTCAGCGTGTTAAAAACTTGTATTATTTGGTATGGTCGCATTCATGATTCACCCAGCAGAAAATTTAGATCACATGAGGAGTCGTACTTGTGTCATGGAAAGAGATGAGAGATGCGGCTCCGCATTTGTTCTCAGCTCCCAGTAAACCTCCTCATTGAGTGGTTTCTCCAAGGATTTCACTAGGATCTTGTCTTGTTGAAGCTCCTTCTCCCACTGCCCCGAGAATGCACTGCATTGTTCTCATAGGATAAGTCATCCCTCAGCTCAATCTTTGGTGCCTCCCAACACACATGTGAGGGATCGAGGAGATATATACTAAATCAGCATGGAGATGTGAAAGCATTATGGACTCAGCTCCTTCGGCAAAGGTCTAATCTATAAGCCACTTGGACCTATCCTCTCAGCAATCTCAAAGGTCCGTGTAGAGGACTTAGCCTGCTTTGACGTACCACGCCCTTCCAAGGAGAGTTTTAAGAATACCCAATCCTTGACCTCAAACTTCGAAGATCCTTTCTATGTATCCGCGCAAGCTCTTTTTGCTATCTTGAGCTTAACCAACTTTGGCATGTATAACATTAACCTTGTCCTGATTGTTTTATCACGATCTACGAGGACCTAGTAATTTCTTTTCGCGATCTCATTCCTTCTCAAAGTCGACATTGTTTCTCATACAATGCCTCATAAGAGGCGACATCTCAATGCTTGGTGATATTTATTGTTATAAGTGAACTCACTTGGTAGATATTCATTCAAATGTCCTTAAATTGCGTGTATGCATGACCTCGACATATCATAAGTCTGAATAATTCACTCTTAGATTGTCCATCGGTTTGAGGGTGAAAAGCGGTGCTGGTCGACTTGCACTAGTTCCAGCTATCCAACCTCTTCCTTGTGATGGTCTGGATCTCTATAACGAGAGATGATGACAGCGCTTTTCATGCAAACTCACTATATGGTTTCATAAAGGTTCCATTGGTTTAAGGAAAGCTTCTCGAATAGGTAGAAAATCATGGGACTTGGTGAGTGTTAACTACTACCAAATGCCATCATGTCTCTGGCTGTGGGAGGGAGTTTGAATACAAAATCATTGTAATGTGCTCCCATTTCCACTCAGAGGATGAGTAAGAGAACATGAAATCCCGGAAGGCTTTGTCTCTGCCTTCACTTATTGTGGATGAAGCACTTGGATACATACTCAAACCTTCTCTTTTCTCGACCACGATAATATTCCTTAGGTCTTTGGTACATCTTGGCACTACCGAGTTTCGCATAAACAAAACTATGGGCTTCCTCCAATACTTGACTTTTAATATTATGCAAGACACACTAACCTAGAGCGAATCACCAAAGGCCGGCATCTCGTCTCTAACGTAAAATGTTGTTCCACTTCTCGACCTTCTTTCTCATGCTCATCAAATAGGGATCTTCTAGTTACCTCGAGGTCGATCTACAAATATGGTACGTGATTGGAACTAGAAAAGTTCTCTGGTGTCATCCCATTCGACATTGACTCGTAACTCGACCATCAATGGAAGTTGTATTTATGCGCATATAACGAAAACTGTGATCTTCCACTCCCGAAGAATCATAGCACATTTTATATGCACAGATGGTAGTCCGATAGTGCAATCATAAATCCTTAAGTAGTTCCATCCACCTCATTTGCCTTAAGTTTAATATGGGTAAACAAATATTAGGAAAGAACGTTGATAAATATGTGGCAGAGTCGCCAGTGCAAGTAATGCCTCCAAGTCTTCAATCTGAATTACGCATGACGAAGTTCAAAGTCATGGGTAGGATAATTTAGCTCTGTTTTTTTCTTCAGTAATACGACATACATTGCAACTCTCTCTTATGTTTGCGTCAACATAACCTAAACACGAGTACGCTGACATGACACGTAAACTCAAACCCCTCGTTACCTCGGAAATGTCAAAGCGGGGCTAACGTCGACTTTTTCATAGTGTTTGGAAGGTCCTCACACATCAGGTCACTCAGTTAACCCATTTTCTAGTCAAAACGTTTGATGACTGCTATTTTTGAAAACCCTTTTATGAACTCTGTTAATACCACATGTAATCTGAAACTCAGCACTTCACTAATATCTCTTAGTAGTTGAAGTTTGTTCCAGTTTGCCCACCTACACCTTCGAGGATCCCACGTAATGCGTGATAAACCAGTAATAGAGAGTCCCTCAAACTCGACCCAAACTCACATTTTTGAACTTGGCATACAATGATCTTTGCCTTAAAGTCTGACACCAAACCCAAATGTGTCATCAACTTCGCCTCTAGTACACCAAGATATCGTCGATAAGACAATGATAAAGTCCGATTAAGTATGGGCTGAAAGACAGTTCATCAAGTCCATGAAAATTTCTTTGAGGAGCATTGGTGAGCAGAAAGACATCAGAAACTCATAATGCCCATATCTGAATACGAATCGTCTTTGAATATGTCAATTCCTAATCCTTGTGATGGTACCTTAATCAAATTAATCTTAGAACACTTTTGCACCACAGGCCCGAGTTAAATAAATCATCAATCCGAGGCAGATGGTTATTCACGAATGGTGACCTTATTCTTTATGCGTAGTCTATACGACCTCAAAGTACCGTCTTCTTTTCACCAAACATAACAGGCGCTCCCAGGTGAAATACTGACCTAATAAATCCCCATCCACACTAGCTCTTGTATTGGAGTATGTCCAACTCTTTCAATAAGGTGCCATTCTATAGGTGATAAAAAATGGGGCCCATGCAGGGACTAAATCAATGGGAAAAACATCTCTCGTTACGGAATGGCTTTGGAAGATGTGAGGAACACATCCGAAAGTCCCTTACTCTGAGTCGCGTCCTCTAATCTAAACCGTTGGTGCATTTATCAACTACATGAGCTAGATACCCTTACAGCCTTCTTTGATAAACATCTAGCATAAATGGAAATCAAACTGAAGGTGCTGCTCAGCTCTCCGTATAAGGCCACAAGCCCAGTAGTCCCGGTCGTCTAAATATCACCTCCTTGTGACAATCCATTGAGTATAGTTTGCGGCAAGCCAATCCATCCCAGAATCACATCCAACCCCTTGAGATACCTCTCTATTAATATCGTGATTGCCTCCATATCTTGGCCCTCGATGAAAACAAGCTACCTTAAGCATCGGGTTAGGCCGTAAGGATTCTCGCGTGGGTGTGTGATCTCAAACTACGACTTCAAAGGCGGGTCGTCTCGACTAGATGCGACATACTCACGTGAAATAAAGAGTGTGTAGCCCACAGATTGATAGTACGTTTGCTCGTCACCAAGAATAGATAATGTGCTGTCTGCGTCGGGGTGGCTGTGCCTCGGTGATCATTGTATAAACTCTTGCCTCTAGCGGGTGGTTGTCTCTGTGTCTCTGCCTCTGATCGTTGTAGACTATTGTCCCGTGATAAAGGAACCACCCGAGGTTTGCCCTGTCTGCGTATCCGGTCCTCCATGCCCACTAGTCGCATTTGGGGTGGGCACACGGTCGAGACTCTAGTCTGAGTGGATCCTCGATAGGCCGATCCCTCTTGAAAGCGTCTGTGCGCACGCCTTTGAAAGCATGTATTATCCCGCCCAGTCAGTATGGATCTGCCGCAAGCGTCACAAGCGAGCGGAAACCATCTCGGCTGCGAGACCCACGAAAATAGATCTGCGCCACTACTCATCGATTAAAAATCCGAACCTGTGTATGTCCCACCTCTACGACACCTCTGCGTGCCACATCTGTCTACTTGAGGATCCTCTGTTGGAAGATCAGAGTTGAAACACCCCTCTTTAATGATCCACGTGGGGTTCCCGAAGACAATCCATCGCATGATCGCTTAGTACGGCATATCGAAATTTGTCTCTCCACCTCAATGCGCGTCTCTCATCGTGATATGTGGGATGATCGAAGCACAGAGGCTCTCAGCTATCAGCTGTTTAACCACATCGAGAAACCTCTCACTTCACTGCGACCTCATCATGACAAATTGGGACAGAAATCCGATAACTCTCTGAACCTACGCTCGTACTCAGAAACTGTCATGCTACCCTGAGTGAGCGTCTCAAACTCTAGCCTCTTGAATATAAGCAAAGGTGGGGCGCTTCGATTAATGCAGCCTTGAAATGTGCCCGAGTGTGACGTTTCCTAGTCCTCTCATCGCCCACCACTTCCCTTGCACTACCCCAGCGAGAAAACCGACTATCGACTCTATCCTCATCCAGGTTACTGCATTCCTTAGTCGGAGATCTTCTACGTGTCATCTAGCACGGAATCAAAGCCTGTGGGATCCATAGAGCCATCAAAACCCCTTCTCCAAGTCTCTGACGTCCTGGCGATAACATGACCGGCCAAATCTCTAAGTGATGAGCCGGGCGCTCGCCAGATTCTCCTCATAAGTAAGTGCATCGGGCTTTCCCCTTTGAGGCTGCCCTAGGCCCTCGTCTACCTACGTCGCCATCGGGAAGAAAGCGTTCCCAAGAATAAATGGCCCAGTCAATTCCAAGGATAAGGTTAGAAGGTATCTGAAACATTGGATGAGTTGCCACAACTGATATCTGACCAAATTTAAACTGAACTCTGATACTGTGACAGAGACCGACCGGATACCCTCGGGGTTCTCGAATTAGTCAGCCTAGTGAAGTCCTACGCGCAATCCATAGGGGGAATACACAATGGAACCCCACCTAAGAAAAGAAATAAACACAATGCGGTACCACAATACCTCGATTATATGAAAAATCACGACGGCTTAAATCCCGACGAGCAGCTATCTTAGTGTAGGTCATAACCTGAAACATACATAATAAGGACTCATATGAGTTCAATACTAATATCGAGCATTCTACGAGTATTTTACTTATTTAGGGGTATAAATAAAGATAAATAAGTCGATAAACCAAAACGGGTAGATGAGATAAATAAATCACTACTTATTTATGTGAGAAAGCGGTGTTGAATCTGGCGCGAGGTAGGCCCTACGAACTGCACGGACCTAAGGAATAGATTTAAAAAAACAATAACGTAAAGATCAGCAATCTCCCGATCAAGTGGCATAATTTATAAGGAAAATAATGTTTTTATTTTCGAACATTTCTTATCTCGAGACCTCCCATCCACCTCTTTTGTAAGGTTCCAGTTTAGAAACATTCCTGAAAACCCAACTTTATACAAGTCAAACAATGTGAAATTCATGCTCAAAATTTAACTTAGAGCATAATTACTTGAAAATTATAACCTGGTTTTTCCACTGACGCCGTTTAGCGCCAAAATATACCATATATAAAACATCAGTAATAAACTAAAATAATCCCATGAAAATACAATAACGTAATATTAAAATGGTTTTACCTTACTTTCGAGAAAACCAACAATGTACTATACCATATACCCATAATGGCGTGGGTAAACCCGACCTCATGACTTGTTGCAATAATAAACCAGTTCGCTTGGAAGCCATCGCGACAACTAATAAACGCCGGGTAAATGACCATCCGCGTGGCAACTAATAAACCTTGGGTAAAACCCGACCATCCGCGTGGCAACTAATAAACTAACCGGGTAAACCCGACCATCAGGCGACTAATAAACGGAATTAATCCCGACATCACGTGTTATTGAAATAATATCATGTCGTTCCTTACTCACATGCACCTTTCAGCGTCTTGTATTATGAATTATTTCACAAAATCTCAAATCTCTTTCTTAAAGCGATAAGTTTTCAAGTGGTTTAAAACACCGTCACGTACCCAACATGTTTAAATACCACAGAGACTCATCCATGAACTTAGTAAAACTTTAAATATTTAAAATGTTGACAAAATTTACATGAAATAAATAACTTGTTTATATGAAAACATGTCATTCTATTTGTGCATAACCAACCATTCGATCCAATGATATATTTATTAAATAATTAACCATAATTATATGCCAATATAATACCCCAACATTTAAACATATAAACCACTCACCGACTACAAGCGCTCGATCTGCTCCACACATGAGGATCGTCTCTGGCTCCGTGAGTGCATGGCTATAAATAAGACCTTGCCACTTGGCTCAAATAAGCTGAACCAACAACACAACATTGGAATGCCCCGAAGGCCTTAGAATAACTTTTAGAACTATGAAACCATCTAAATTGGACTCCGACGGGTCAAATTACACAATGTGCCCTATAGACCCGGTACTCAAAATTGGGCCTTTTAACATGGGAGCTAATTTCCTGAAATTGAACCGTCCAATAATTCATAAAAACATCAATTTCACTAATCCATACTGTATTTCCAAACTTGACCAATTGGTACTCAATTTCATGACCTTCTAGAGTAACTACCTAAATGACCTAAGTGAAAACTAAACAAACGAAGTCCAAAATTCACAAAAACCATATATATCAGGCTTGAGACCGGGGTACATCGGTACCCTTGCCTTGGTCAAGGTTCTTTGTGGTGGCCGAAAAACTCGATCCAACAGTCGGCCAACTTTGTTTTTGTCGTATCTTTCAAACGATGAGGAATCTGCAAAAAGGGACCATGGAAATGAGTTCAGAGGGTCCAAATATGGTGGGGGAGGTATGGGTCGGCACAGGTGGTAGGAAAATGCGAAGCGCCGGTGACCCACGGTGGCGCCAGCGCAATATCCTTGCGATATGGGCGCGTCCGGCGGTTTGCCGTGAAATCTATAGCCGGGATCATCTCACCTTGCTCCTCCTCCCTGGCCGGCGCTTGTGCAAGGTAGGTGGCCGGAGTCGCCTCACGGCTGAACGAACGGCTGGTAGGTGAAAACAACCAAGTTGGTGTGTTCGATCTTTTCTAGGGTTTTGGGCTCAAAATGAGTGTCTTGAGGCTAGGGTTTCATTTGGCGCATGAGGCTAGGTTATATAGAGACTATTTGAATAGCTTTGGAGCCTGGCGAAGATAGCTTTGGAATGTTGTGTCACTGTATTTGAACTCTCCATGGTCATGTTTTGCTCGTAAGTCGGTTTGACTTTCCCGACCGATCTATGAACTCGTATCGACTAGGCCTATGAAATGGTTTCTTAGTCAGCCACAAAATTATTCATCCTTGAAAAAAGTCAACTTTGGTCCACATAGAAATTATTGGTCAAACCTTGTCAAATCTGGTCAAACTTAGTCAAACTTGGTCCAAGCGTGTTAAAAACTTGTATGTATTATTTGAATTACGAGGTCATTACAGTGGATCATAGTGGATGTTTCTGAGTCGGATTAGTGTCACTGCGATATATGCGCGTTAAGCGGTGCCTGCAGCGCAACATGCGGGGGTAGCACTAGTGGCAGCATATTGAGGCAACACCGGTAGTTCCCCAGGCTTGCCATAACTAATAGTTTTTTTGTGGCCTTCATTTCGGGATCCGTTGACTATCCGTGAGCTTTCATGGAAAATCATAAATCTGTATCAAAGACGTATACCTGAGTAAAAATAGCCTCTTGGGCCCATGAACCAATACTCAAAATAAATATCTTAACTATATTCTCATAGTTTTCATGCTTGTTCTACAAAAAGCTTTATACATATTTACAAAATATTCATTTAAAGCCCACATCTGAAACTTTCTTACCGATAGATACCTGCTAGTCTGAAAGTACCCACTGGATGATCCTGTGTGGCTTTGAAGGGGGTCCCACGGTGGGGTGAGCAAAGCGATAGAAAAAATTCTCCTACAAAGGTTACTCCCACCTAAAATATGCAATGGCATATATAAACAATCAATCACATTTCATACAATTATTCTCTATATGAAATATACATACTTGTCATGAGATGCAACCCCTCATGCTCATGACCCAGTCTGACCGACTCCCTCACACTTGGAATACCAAAGCGTGACTAAACCTGTCACACACCATGACTAAACCATTGGACACCCTCAATTTTATTTATCAAACGATTTTGATTCTTTTCCTTTATTTTGTGGGCCTTGGATTTCGGGTTTACAGTAGGACTTCATACGCCTTTTCAACATTTTCCACGAACTTGCATAAATCGGTATTCATGTCTAGCAGTGAATAACTTTTTGTGGGACTTTCACACCACGGGGATCTACCCCAACTTGCTCCGCCCAAAACATGTAATTTATCATTTTGATCATTTTCATTGAATCTCTACCTTGGACTTGTGCATTTTTTCCTGACTCACGTCGCTCCTGCTTCTTGATGAACAAACCTTTACCACACCCACACGGGCGTGTGATGTGTAGTGCATATGAAATGCATGATGTCAATGCATTTTCCTCATATTACATGCCAGACTAAGGCACTACATGAAACATTTACGAAACCATGGAACACATTATAATTTATACATATAATCTACCTCCATACAAACCGTATCAATACATCAAAATAGCATGCTTGGCATCTCATTTCCACATAGCATGTTGTTATTCAAGCAAGCAATAACACACAACAAAGTCTCAAAGTGGACATTCCAGCAGAGTTCTCACGGCCCCTCAGCAAACATGAACACAATGGTTCCAATCCTTATCATCTCAACAAATCACAACATCGAAACTCGTTTCTAAATACAAATAACTCCACGGTCATGCAATGGGTCGTGAAATCCATATAGTCAGGAAGCTGGGCCAATTCATATCATGGCCTCCCATAACAACCTACCATTATAAAGCCTTCAGGCTAAAGTAATAAGTAGGAAATATCCTACCTCTTGGAGAGTTGAAGAAACTCCCAAAGCAGAGTCCACCCAGCGTTGTCTCTCAGTGTAGAACACTTCCTCTTGTCTCAGAAAGAATCAGACGGTCGGATCTCCTACTAACATAGAAGAAGAAAGTCGGAGCGTTCTCTCTCTAGAGTTTCTCCATGTTTAGCCACTGCATCTCCTCCACGAATTCTTTCTTTTTGCTCCTTGCTCTTCTTTTCTCTTTTCTCTTCTCATTTTCTCTTAGGGTCCTTTTTCTCCCCTTTTGGAGAAATCATCATTCAGTCAAGAGGCAATTTCCTCCTCCTTTCCTCTACCATTTATTGTAAATTTTCCATTCTTTTCTTTTATTTCATAATGCCCCTTTTTGACATCATCACCATGGCTTCATGTGAGCCATGGGATTCAGTCCACACATGAAGCAGTGTGAGCCACACTTTTGAAGGTGTCACCGCTTGTGGTGCCAGTGGCATCATATCTTCTGCCATGTGTCATCAGGCCTTACCCTCAGCGTGAAATCCCGACCACCTCGAATCCAACGAAGTCGGCGTGGTTCAATTCCGCGAGGGCGATTTCAGCGGGGAAGTCCGTTTAAAATCATCAGGAATCTAGAAAAATTCCAGTTTTTCAGCGAAATTACTATTTTATCAACTACAGGAAATGCGGATTTTCGGGGTCTCACACTTTACGCACCTCGCGAGATGCACCACTAATAGCGTCGAAGGCATGTGGTGAGGCGAAGGCCTGCTAGAGATCTGGTCCTTTACGCTCTCCTGAGTATTCTTTGATGGCAGTGATTCGAGGATGAGGCTGCGAGGGCAGTTCTATTGTCGTTGGGGTATGGCGTGGCTCGCAGGCACTTCCTTTATCGCGGGTGATTAGCTGCGCATCGCGATTTCTATCTCATGCTTCTTTTCTAAGATCGCGACTTTTTTTTATCTTGGCCCGCAATTGGTCATTCTCTTGTTGTAAGCGCTCGGCGACCTTACATCCTTCATCCTATCCCAAGCTTGTTCCCCCTTGTTTTCTTTCCATGTCATGATGCTAAAGGATGGATGATCTTCCTGGCGATTGGTTCCATCGGAATGCTTGTCATCGCGATTGCCTTAAGCGATTTAAGACGTAGAATAGGATCAACAAAGTCCCGAGATGGTGAGGGCTATTAGGCATGTCGTTGCGACCAATCCTGCTTGCGGCTGTAGGCGAGACTTTTGTTCAATTCCCAAGATTTAAGCAATTGATGTGGCCTAGATAACCTAAATAGGTGGCACCGTTTTCTAGTAAAGAGGACATTTGTGGATGTCCTAGATTAGAGAGGGAATATGGGGAGTTTCTCTATTGTTAAGGATTGAAGATTGAGACGATTGTCGATAACTAATGTTGAGGGTGTGCGTTGAGCCCGTCTATCTGGCGGTGGAGACTGGGGGACTTTCTTAGCTAGTGATGACGACACATGACATTTCTTTATGGATTGAGACGGGTGCTTTAAGGTCAGTGTTCAGAGAAAATTGAAGTCTTTGATCCTGTGGGATGGAAGCCTTAGCGATCTTAGCAAAGTGTGAACTCGGGGCATGAAAGGATAGATAAGTGTTTGAGTGAGGTAAGCTATTGAAACCCCACGCTCCGATTTGCCGGAGTTGGAAAACGTAATTTGAAGAGTGAGTAGCGTAAAGAGCAGCGGATGCTTCATGAAATGTCTCTAATGTAGATGTCCTCGAAATGACTCTAGGTTTGACGTAAGCAGAGTGTAAGAGAAAAGAGTATCTGCAGACCCCAGTCCACCTGGGTCGTGAGTTGGTGGCAATAGCTAATTTCAAGTTCCTGCACGTGGGGTTGAAGTCAAAGCAATACTGTGAAACAACAGTTGTGGACAACATTACATACGTGGGTTGGGATTGTGTCTCTGGCAGGCAGCAGGCCGGCGGTGCCGATCTGTGGCGTGCCCAGAGTAGAAGCGGGGCAATTCAATATATTCAAGATCCAGCAAGTTTGGATTATCCGTGCCCGAAAGAGAAGTGGGCTCCTCTTCTAAAATCGAGATGGAAGGAATTAGGGCCTTTAGATCAGAGGTACTAAGAATTAATCAACTTAGGGAGAAGGCAGCGGGTCAAGGGGGTTGGTGGGACATATAAATCGAGTTCCACTCTGTGATTTCTATTGTTTCCAGAGATGGGTGATAGCATCCAGACAATTCCGTAGGAGCGAAGTCGTAGTCTTGTTTGAATTTTAGAAGTGATTTTTAGCGTAAGTGGGTAAACAAACTTTGTCAAGGTCTTACGGAGAAATGACAACGATGATTTCGAATGTTGCATAGAAGAGTGGGGATCCCTTGGTTCACCTCCTCTAGTTGAGACTCCATCTTGACGTTGACTAACTCTTAGCACGTGTGGTTCCGTGGATGATTGGTTCCTTTGAGACACACTTGAAATTTCAACATCTGAAGTTTGAAGACAATTAAAGTCAGAGGCTGACCTTTTCAACTGCAATTTACCATAATCAACCATCTTCAAATCACGAATGGCTGGAATTTGGATTGAAGCCTCAAGCGACTGCCAGGATATACAATTCAAGATTCCTCAAAGAAGGAAGCTCTTCTGGTAAATTTCCTTTGAGCCTGTTACAATCGATTAAATAAAGCTCCTGGAGACAAAGGAATTTGCATCCACAATATGACCATTCCTCCTAATTGTCCATATTCTCTTAAATATTAAAGTTGTAAGGATGAGGAGGAAGAAACAGCGTCCTCATAAAACAACTCTCTTACCTTTCATCACATCGTCCATTTTCAAAAAAAAAAATTTATGTGACAAAAACTATAGTTTTTGTTGTATCATCTCGGTGACACTTTTTTACCGAGATATATAATCTTTAAGATAAATCTCACTCACGTAAAGATAAAGTTAGTTGTCTTGAATAATTAGATTAAAAATGCAGAGTGAGAGGCATGTATTTGTTGTGGTATGTGGTTCATATTAAGGGCCCAAGGTTGGGCAAATGTAATGTATATTTAGGTTATAAAAATTTTTGTAATTTGGTCATATCGGGGTTATTATAATAATACCTTTTTATGTAACCTTGTTGGTGACAGGTGAAAAGTTGAGCCGTCGTTCTAGGTAGATGTAGACATCTTGTCGAATCATGTAAAAGTTGTGTGTTTTCTTGTTTTTTCTTCCCTTGATTCTCAACATATTTTAAATTAAAGATCAAGCAAGGCGACCACCAATCTCCTAGCTAAAAGTGATCTTTGGAGATGAAGCCAGATGTAATAATTAGACAAAAGGAGCATGGGTTATGTCGGACTTCTGCATGGGGTGGATTTTGCATTCAAATATTCTGAGTTTGATTTTAATTTTCTTTTATAGACTCATTTCTCCCTCCATAACATTTTGTTTCGATTTCTTTAATAAACTCATTCTCAGTCCACTATATTTTGAATCTAGGAGCGGCAGAAACAAAAACTCAAGGCTCATTTGTTTTAGAATATTTATCTAATTTTTTAGAATAAAAAATAAGAAAATTTATTTGATAACAAGTTTTATTTTTATATTTAAAAAAAAAATAAGCAGGTATTTTGAATGATATCTTTTAATTATTTTTATATTTTAAGATTATTTTAAAATAATTTATAACCATTTACAATAATTAAAGTAAAAAATTAAACATAAAAATTATTTTGCCTATCATGTCTTGCTTATGTGGTATATTCAATTTTAAAAAATACAGGCATAGAAAAGGGGTCTATAAGTTCCAGTTATAGTGGGGACAATTTATCATACTGTAACTAAAGTGTTTAGCTTTAAAAAGACAAAATTTGTTTTTTAAATATATTTTATAATGTTACCAATAAGTTAAAAACTTTTAGGTTTTAAGAAAATATTAAAAAAACTAATTTAAAATAATTAATAAATATACATGTGAGCTCCTACAATTGGTGTACTTTCTTTTATTATTCTTTTGGTTATTTGTTCCTTGAAAAGGAAAGACGGAACTTAGTGGATTTATTATTTATAAAGAGATTATGCATACAGTGGTTGGATTTTATAAAAGAAGAAGAATAAGTAGTAGTTAAATTGGGAGGACCAAGTTTCTAGCTCTTCTTGAGCTGCTAAAAACATGTCTATTGTTCATGTGCAGACAGAAGCCATGTAAAGGTAATAAGAAATGGTCTCATTGCCTGCCACTATCATATAGTCTACTGTTTCAAAAATTCATAAAATAACAAAACAAGAGTATTAAAGAGAAGGCATCACAATGGAGCCTATATATATCAAATGAGTGTACGACCAAAATAGAGTGTGGATCACTAAGACTTAGTTTGGAACCGAAAATTTTTAAGCGAAGAAAAGAAAAACTAAATAAATCTGTTTTCTGTTCCCGATTTTCACAATGGACAATAAAAGAAATAAATAATCAAGATTCTATCAAATGTTTTATTTTCTCAAATTTTCTTTCTTTGCACTTTTTCTTCCTATTTTCCTCTCCAATTTATTTCCTTAGTACTTTTTAGGTTCCAAACAAATCTAAGGCTCCATTGAACCAATAGTAGGAAAGAAAAATAAAAGGAAAGCTGAAGAAAGTAAATTCTTGGGGAAAAAAAAGTTTAAAACTGTACATTAATTCTATATCAAACTCATTTTATTTGTTTCTCAATTATTATTAAAGACATGATACTTATATTAAACTCAAATCAATCAACTTGAATTTTTCGGAGGTTGGTGGGTACAATATGATATCGAGCTTGATCGACACCACCTTTCACAATTTATTCCCCATTTGTTTTGGTGAGTTCATGGGAAAAGGACTCTATTTAGTTTGTTTAGACAATATAGTATGAGCTTAAGAAAATATATATTTGAGAAATTTTGTATTGTATTTAATTTTTTATATTTTTCATGGTAAAACTAAACATGAGAAAATGATTTTTTCCTTAGTATTTTTTCTTTCTTTAGTACTTTTCGGGTTCCAAATGTAGCCCTAAGGTTGTGGCAGTTTCACGGAATGTACTAATGAAGAAAAAAAGTACTAAACAAATGATTTATCATATTTAAATATCAAATGAAAAATGTTAAAAAAAATAAACATAAAATTATTTAGAAACTTAAGTATTTTAAAATTATTTATTTTTATATGACAAATGAAAATAAATAAAATAAGTTTTAAGTATTAGATAAAAATAATACATTAGATTTAATTTTATTTTCATTCATATTTTTTTTCCTTCTACTTTTCATTTCTATTTTTTTTCCTTACATCTTCCTTCATTTTTTTTGAGAACCAAACATAGCCTAAATTAATATTAGAGGGGCTAAAATAAAAGCATGAATCACTTGCATGGTTAAATGATAATTAGTTTTTACTTTCAATTTAAGCAATGTTTGTGGAAGAATTTTTTCCCAAAAATTCTTAGGAGGCAAATTTTTTTTTTCAAACTAAAGTGGATGCGGTATCCAAATGCATAATAGATAAGGAATTGACAATTCAGAAAAAATTGCAGCCATTACTTGAATTAGTTAGTAATGTAATTTGCTTGGATTATATTGCCCACTACTACATCTATTAGAGAAGACAGGTTGGTCAATTAATTAATTAAGTCTAAAAGTAGTTCTTGCCAAGCCTTTTCTGGTTCTTCCCAACTAACCAGAGTAGACAATAAGGAAAAAAAAAAGTATAAGGAACACAAATTTATGTGAAAACCTTGGGCCAAAAAAAAAAAAAAAAAAAACCTGGCCATCGCAAATAGGAGAAATAAATATGAGTACAAAATTAATTGGAGTGTTGTGGCTATTGAGAAAAATAATCACAAAATCCTAGAATACCACATGAAGAAAGACTTGAGTCTTTATATTAAAAACTGTAAATTACAAGTACAAGAGGAGGCCTTATATAGGCTAGGCTATACAACCCTAGGAAAACACAAATTACAATCCTAAGGAAAATACAAATTACAATCCTAGGAAATTAAAATAAATATAACAATATATATAATAATCTAACATCCCCCTCAAACTCATGGTGAGGAGAGAAGTAGAAGTGTGAAGGTATAACATTAGGAGAAAGTCATATGATTAAATAAGCAAAATCAAGAAGCCCACGTGAGATGTACTTGATATCGTAGAAAGAGCAATGTTGGATGCATTGGAAGATGGAAGATGAACCTGATTAACCATATCATATAGATCTGCTATAGAGAGAGATGTGGTAGGACCAGACTTGGAATGGGTGTCCATAGTTGATAATTCAGACAGGGTCGCGGTAGTGTTACGAAGAATCTGAGTGATTAATAACGAGGTTTCTTGAGGCGAACTTTGCTCTTCACGAAACTGGATAAGAAGAGACTTCTTATTGTTATGTTGTCTGACATTATTCCCATTGCCTTTGAAAACAAAGGTAGGTTAGCTGACATAGGGAAAAACAGGAGTAACAGTTTGCGGAATAATGGCTGGAGTAGCAAGAACCATGGTCTGGATAGAGATGGGTTCAGTCTGAAGATGGGTCTCATTATCGCTAACGCATGAATAGCTTGTGAGACTGTTGGTAAGGATCACGATGGAAGTGACCTGGCTAATTCAAGCATCCACGAAGCCCCTTTAGCCCCAGGCTCAATCGTCCATGTTCGGTGAACATACACCAATTTGGTGTCGATGGGGTGAGAACTTCGTTCGGATGCAATTAATTGATCCCAAATAGATTTAGTCGATTGTGATATACAGTGATCCGCTCACGGTTCACGTGTCGATAAAGTTCGCGTGTGAGCTTGAAGTTGCGAGCACCACTCAGTCCGGCATACTGAGTAACAAGTAAGTCCCAAACTTCTTTAGCAAAATCAATGTTGCCAAACTCATCAACAATAAGGTAAACTTGGATGTATTCACGAGCAAGTGATGATTTATTGATTGGCACTTTCCCGATCCTCGGTCGAATGGCATAGGCAGAATCAGTTTCTTTGTCCATTTTTTCTGGAATAGGACGGTCACCGGAGACATAAAGCCACAGCTTGCGGCCTTTGAGATAACTACGCATGGCTTGAGACCACTGGGCAAAATTATCTCCATTAAAAAATAACATGAATGGAGACGAGAAATCTCATCACCTGGCATATCAAAATTCCAAATTAGAAAACAGACAATAAAAAGGGAATCAGGATCACGAAAATAAGTCGAATGCACACGGTCAGATTTCGACCAGCGGTCGACGATCGATACGACGTGGCAAAGTCAGCGGGATGGCGTGGCAAAGTCAACGCGGTGCAGGATTAGAGAAGCAGTGCGGGGAGGAAATGGTGGCAAAGCGGTGGTGTGCTTGAAAAAAGAAGAAGCTATACGGTGGGCGTAATGCCTAGGCTTGTATGAGAGTAAGCGGAAAAAATCGAGAGCCTGCTGCGTGCATGAAAGACTTGAGTCTTTATATTAAAAGCGCAAATTACAAGGTAAGAGGAGGCCTTATATAGGCTAGGCTATACAACCTAGGAAAACACATATTACGATCCTAATGAAAATGAATTATAATCCTAGGAGTACAAAATAAATATAACAATATATAATATTCTAACATCCCTCAATTATGTGGGAGAGAAGTAGAAGTGTGAAGGTATAACATTAAGAGGAAGAAGTCATATGATTGTAGAAGAATCAAAGAAGCATTAGGAGATGTGATATCGTAGAAAGAGTAGTGAGTGTTGGATGCCTTTGGAAGATGGAAGATGAACCTGATTTACCATATCTTGTAGATCTGATATAGAGAGAGATGAGGTAGGATTAGACTTGGAGATAAGTCCATAGGCGATGAATTCATACGAGGTTAAAGTAATGTTAAGAAGAATACGTTGTGAGTGTAATTTCAACGGAATGACCTTCATTAACTTCTGGCTATGAGATAAGAAGGGACTTCTTATTGTTATGTAGTTGACATTACTCCTTTGCCTTTGGAAACGGAGGTAGGTGGTGACATAAGGAAAAACGAGGAGTGCGATGCAACGGAATAGTGGTACGGGTACTTAAAGGCATAGTGCGGATAGAGATGGGTTCAGTCGAAGGCCGGGTCATTATCAACTAACTTATGAATAGCTTGTGAGACTGTTGGTAAAGGATCCTGATGGAGAATATGACTTCTAGCTAATTCAAACTCATCACGAAGCCCCATTAAAAACTGAAACAATCGTCCTTGTTCACGGTGAACATAACCAATTTGGTGTCGATGGGTGAAGGCTGGTTCTCAAATGCAATTAATTGATCCCAAATAGATTTGATCGGTGTGATATCTGATGATCATTCACAGTTCGTAGCGAATCTAATAAAGTTCGTGTGTGAGCTTGAAGTTGCGAGCACCACTCGGTCCGACATACCGAGTAACAAGTAAGTCCCAAACTTCTTTGGCAATATCAATGTTGCTAAACTCATCAACAATGGATGAAATAGATGTATTACGAAACCAAGTGATGATCTGATGATTAGCACTTTCCCAATCCTCAATCAGGCGCATAGAAGTAGAGTCAGTTTCTTTGTCCACTTGAAATGGAATAGGGCGGTCACTAGAGACATAAAAAGCCCTAACTTAGGCCTTTGAGATAACTCTACGCATGGCAGAACCAGTAGACACTTATCTCCATTAAAAATAACATGAATCGGACGAGCAATCTCATCACAGCATATCGAGTGAATCGAAAACCTTAAAACAAAAATGGAATCAAGGCGAAAATAAGTCAGAATGCATGGTCCATTGGTCAGATCAACTACTCCATGGCAAAGTCAATGGGATGACGTAGGAAAGTCAACGGGCGCAGGTTAGAGGGAAACGGATGCGGGAGGAAATGGTGGGAAAGCCGGTGTGTGGGAAAAAGAAACTATCTGGTGCGATTTGTAATGCCTGAGCAGTGAGTAGCGGAAAAAAATCGAGAGAGCTTCCTTTCTGATACCATGAAGAAAGACTTGAGGAGTCTTTATATTAAAGCGTAAATTACAGGAGAGTACCAAGAGGAGGCCTTATAGGCTAGCCTATACAACCCTAGAAAAACACAAATTACAATCGTAAGGAAAATACAAAATTATAATCTAGAGTACAAAATAAATATAACAATATATAATAACTAACACCATCTGATACCTCGAAATATCACAAACCCTAAAAATACATGTATTTCTTTGGGCATCCCAAAATGAAGCATTATGTCCCCAATAAGATTAGTTGTGGGCCATGGTTTTCAAGTCTATCAAATCAACAAGATCACTAAAAATCTAAAAAAAGTATTCATAATGTTGCACGAGCTTTTGAGTAAAATTTCCTTGTTTAAGCTGTTTCCACATTCTACATAATTAATGGACTTAAATTTGATTTATGCATGGGCATGAGATCATACCCCCATAATAATAATCAATGGTGAATCAACCTAGAAATTTGATTAATGCATTTTATACCAAATATTTCATGAACATAGTGAACATGAGTGATGGCTCAACTCTCACTCCGAATTGCTGATTCGTGATGATTAAGAAGGTTCCCTATATAAATATAGATAAAGAAAAAAAAACATACGATCTTATCGCCTTGATTATAGTGGCGCGAGTAAGCAGGCATCTTTGATCTTGGTAGGCCCTTGATGTTTATGAAATCGGCCTCTGGCCTCACCATTGAGGCCCCCCTTTATATTCTTCAACCCGTCTTTCTATAGTGAGATCCAATTCGCTGAAGCAAGTTTCATAGGCGACAAATGACCTTTCAAATCTAGCCATTCAAGAAATGGGATCCATGTCTAACGCCACATGGCCTCAAGTAGGCGCATAGGTTTCCTAATTCAGCGTATAGTAGACCTTCCTTCCTCGACCATTGACAATGTTGTTTAAGATATATCTTCCGATAATCATCCTCGAACTACATTCTAGGTCAAATGTGTTGTTACTGATTATCTAACCTTGGGGCATCAACGGCGTGGTGAACTTGCAAAGGGGCGATCGACGGCGGTGGGTTGGTATACGATGAATGAGTCGAAAAATATGGAGAGAAAGAAGAAGAAAGTTGACAGGTTGGAATTGCATACCTTTTCGTGGGGTCCTCTGGTTTTATAGGGTGAATTAAACGAATCCCTCTCCTTTTTCTCGGAATGAATCTCATTTTCTTAGGAACAAAATTTCCCTTTCCTTATCAAAGACTAATTATTTCTTATCAAGGTTTGATCTTCCCAGAAGTAAGGGATTTGAAAACTAGAAAATTCATGGATAAATACCTTTTGTGTATTTCCCTCCTTTATCCATTCGTCCATAGCGAACTTGTCATAAGCAGGAGGACGGCTAGTTGGGGGACTTGGAACTCTAGGCAATTTTGCCACTGACGTTGGCCTTTGGGAGGTCCTGGCTTTCGCCGGCGGGACGTGGAGTTCTTGCATCTGGGTAATGCCTTCCGGATGGAGGTGGGCTGAGCCGTTTCTCATCGTGGGCGGGCCCGGTCATCAGACCCAGTGGGCGGGCCATGGGCCCGTGGTGAGTGGAGTTTAAAACCTATGGTACTCCTTAATGCCCCTTTTTCTGGCCCCGGAATTTGTGCTTTTTCTAGTGGGAAAATCTTTAGTAGTATTAAATGTTGATGCGGGAAAGTTCAGTGTAAGGTGGTGCTGGTGGGTTCTCAAAGCGGGTTGGGAGATGCATGCTTCCCGGGACATAGAGCATCTTGTTGGGCGACATTAATACAACCTGAGGGTTGATATATAACTAAGAGCCAGGTTCTCATTCGGTGTAATACCCGAAATAATTGCAGTAAAATTTAAATAACTAAGGATATAAAAGAAAAGAGAACACAAATAAATTCTTGAGGTTCGGTATAAATGTCTATGTCTCGGGTGCCAATGAACAACTTCCACCCTAGCAAAGAAATTACAAATTGAGGGCCTGAAATCAAATTCCTAAATTGAGCTAAAAAGTAAATACCCAAGCAATTGGGCAATACTACAAATACTCAAAGTAGAGAGGGGGAAAGGTGTAAAGATTACAAAGTATCAAATGCCCTTTTATAGGCTAGCTAAGGGGTGGAAGCAAATCTCACTTTTAATCGATGTGGGATTGCGAGACAAAACATAACAATTCCTTTAGGAGAGATTATGAGATATGGATGATTCGATGGAATAAGGCAACTGGCTTCGATACTTTGATTTGACATTGCTTTTAATAATATGCAAGGTGGATGTATATATATATATTATTCTTTCCAAGTTTTTATTTTATTTAAATTTTTTTTGTATATTCACTTTTAATATATTATGTTATAGTACCCATAACTTACAGATTACTAAAAGTTAATTGGCATATGGTCTCTATTGTTGTGTCGTCTCAATACAACGTTATGGTTTCGTCTTCTTCTTACCGTGTATATTTGTGTGGCAAGCGATTCAGGCCGGACAAAACATATCAATCGAGACAACAAAATCAAATCATTAGAAGTCATCAATATGCTACAGAACTAGAATCATAGATATTCTAGTCACAATAGTAATATCAAATATGTAGGTTTAACTATCGAATAGTTAATGAATTTGATTATTGATGTATTCCTAGTTTAAATAAAAAAAGTATTTGAGCCATCATGCTGGGTGGGTTTCTTGGTGAAGTTTTTTTTTTTATGTATTATGCATTAATGTTTATTTTTATATCACTGTTGTGTGAAGAAAGTTAAAAATAATAAATTCCCGGAAAAAAAAGATTTAAACCACCAATATATTCTCTCCATCTGGATATTTCAATCCAGATATATGCTTTATAAAGTAATTAAACGAGGTGGTTAAAGGGATAAAAACAAAAGTTATTTGCAAAACTAATCCCTTGCTTTTATAACATTAAAATATCTACTTTAAACAATTGCCCCCTTAATGTATTAAAACCGAAATAATATTGCAAATCTAACCATTTCTATACATGTTGTGGACTTAACCATTGTTAAGTTAGCACATTTGAACAAACTTGAAGGGTGTCAAGTCTAAGTTTCTAATCCCTTCTGTGCAAAAAAATATTGCAAATCTAACCCCTTTCTATACATGTTGGAAGCCCAGTCTCGTTAGGAAAAATTTTACTAACATTTGAACAACGTGAAGGGTGTCAAGTCTGGAGTTTCTATCTTCAAATGTTTGATTTAACCAGCGTTAAGTTACATTTGAACAAACTTGAAGTTAATCCTGGGTTTGTAACACGTACAATAGCTATTTAGTTTGGACTTTAACCATCGTTAAGTTATATTTGAACAAACTGAAGGGTTAAAGTTCGGGTT
Source organism: Tetrastigma voinierianum (assembly GCA_016808115.1). Classification (NCBI taxonomy): domain Eukaryota; kingdom Viridiplantae; phylum Streptophyta; class Magnoliopsida; order Vitales; family Vitaceae; genus Tetrastigma; species Tetrastigma voinierianum. The sequence continues at coordinate 23,379 of JAEQBH010006856.1, forward strand.
TGTGTATGTGGTGGTTAGGCGTAGATTTGTCGGGAATGATATAGGAAATATCCTTCCTTTTGGGTTTGAAAGGAGTTAGATTTATAATTGTCCTTTAAAAGCGGTTACCTTAAAAAATTTAAAACTAGTCAAACCTCCTCTTTTACCCTTTTTCTCTGGAAGGCCTAATCGTTCATCCCTAGGTTATTCCTTTCAACTTGGATTTCACTATAAATGAGGATAATTTTGATCATTCTTGCCTTGATACCTTCCATTGTTCTTCCACAGATCTTGGTTTTCTTTTTCAATAAATGATTTTCTTTCATATCGATATAGGTTTTTGCTCTTTGTTTTTTTTTCTTTTTTTCGTGTTGTTGTGTCGACCCTGATCTGAGTGTTTTGTTGTCGACATTGCGGCGTGCGATTTGTCATTGATGGTTGGCTTCTTCATGGGTTTCGTATTGGTGTTTTCAAACTGGAAAAGTTTGATCCAATAGGGTCATCATATCAAATCCTATTCGTCGGTATATAGTAGATACGGAATCTTAAATTCTAGGCATTTTGGATTATCAAATGTGTAGGTCTTGGTAGTTTCTTTTCTGATAATCTGGATAATGCACCATCCTCTAAAAGGTTTAACACTTTTGATTATATGTGTTTCTTCGGATCATGTCGACTTGAATAAATAAATTTCTATCTTTTCACAGTAAAAAATAAAAAATAAATAAAATTAGTCATTGCTGCTCATCATGACTAGCTCATGTGGTAGAGCGCTCAGCAAATAAGAGCGAGGCGTAGAGAGGGGGGAGAGGTCTCAGTTGAGTTCAATAAGGACGGTTATTACATTGTAACTAAAGTGTTTGGCTATAAAAAATAAAAATAAAATTAAAGTAAAATAAAGAAATATATGTGTATATATATATATATATATATATATATATATATATATATATATATATGGAGAGACCACGTGTACATAGTTAAAAAGATCACTTGCATATTCTAGCAGTCACTCACCAAAACTTAATTACTGCGGGGGAAAAACAAATGGGCTTCACAAGTCATTTTCTGCCCTTTCCCTCACATTTATTCATTACAATAACAAATACCAATAATAGGCAATCTAATGAATCAACTAAGAATCAAGCCAATTCCCTACTTTGTTGAAATCATCAAATCCACACAATTATGTATACATGATCTTTTTATATTTTAGTATTAATTTGTGTAGCACCAGTAAAATTCCGCATGAAGGTGGGGCGTGATCATAACTTCTAAAGGAGCGGCCTTAGGCATGCTGAGACTTATCCCCTCTGTCATGTCTACGGGACAATTTGATGGTGTAGCCATGGAAAATCCTTGAAGCAATCGAGCAATTGTCAAGTGTAACATCTGTAAGGCCATATTGATTCATGGGCAAGATCTTCTACGAGAACCAAATGGGATTAACTCAAAATCTTGGCCAAAAACATCTACAGTTGCATGACTTGTCAAAAACCTCTCTGGCTGAAACTCTTTAGGGTTAGACCAAACAACAGGATCTCGATGCATCTTCCATGCATTGACCTTCATGCGAGTGCCTTTGAGATATAATACCCTGATACAACAATCTTCAATTGCCTCGTGTGGTAATAACGGGGCCCGGACCGTATAGCCTCAAAAGGTTTCCTTAACCAATGGCTTTGGGTAAACTAGGTTCGGGATATCGATTGTTCCACCCATTTTGTCTCTACCAACCTTTCACGTGCAGCTCTTCTTGAGCGTAGCCCTGCTGATATTGTTCGACAATCTTGGCCAGAGGTGCTGCAAGAAGTAATAGAAGTGGTCTCATTGCGCCACAATCATGATCTGGTATTTCAAATTCAAAAATAACAAATCAAAGGTATTAAGAAGAGAATGCATCACAATGGGACCTCATATCAAATGAAGTGGCGGGCCGAGAAAACCCAAGTTGAGTGGGGCGAAATCACTTTGTCAGACTCTATTTTGACCCAAAAATTTTAGGGAAAGATAAAATACTAAATAAAATAATGTTCTCTATTTGATTTCACAATGGTTAATATAAGAGAAATATAATAAAATTCTTCAAATATTTTTATTTTCCTCCAAAGTTTCTTTCTTTGCACTTTCCCATCCCTATTTTTCTCTCTTTTACTTCCTTAGTACTTTTCAGGCTTCAAACGAATCCTAAGGCTCCATTTGGAACCCGAAAAGTAGTAGGGAAAGAAAATAGAGAGGAAAAGTTGAAGGAAGTAAATCCTGGAGGAAAAGTTAATTCTATATCAAAGTCATTTTATTTGTTTCTCTATTATGATTAAAGACATGATACTTATATTAAACTCGAATCCTACAGGCTTGAACTTTTAGGAGAGTTGATCTCATTTAATATGATATTAGGCTTAGTCGCGCCACCTTTCAACAATTTATTCCCCATTTGTTTTATAAGTTCTTGAAGGACTATATTTAGTTTGTTTGGACGATGCTTGATATGGAGCCTAAGAAAATATGTAAAATTTTGAGAAATTTTATTGTATTTAATTTTTCAAAATTTTATGGTAAGGCAAATATGAAAAATCATGACCGCTGTATTTTTCTTTCTTCAGTACTTACGGGTTCCCAAATGTAGCCTAAGGTAGTGCTTGGCTAATAGAAAGTACTAATGAGAGAAAAAAAATGCTAAATAAAATGAGATTTTATCATTAGGATGTCTAATGAAAAATGTCATTGAAAATCAAATATACATAAAATTATTTAGAAACTTAAGTCTTTAATTAATTAATTTTTATAATAACAAATGAAAATAGACAAATTAAGTTTGAAGTATTAGATAAAAATAATACATTAGATTTAATTTTTAATTTTCATTCATTTTCCTTTCAACTACTTTTCATCTACTTTTTCCTTACATCTTTTTTCATTTTTTTTGAGAACCAAACATATCCTAAATTAATATCAGAGGCTAAAATAAAAGCATAAAATGTCTGCATGGTTAAATGATAATTAGTTTTACTTTGAATTTAAATGTTGTGAATACCTAAAATTTGAGGAGGCAAAAAAAATTCCAAAATTTCCAGGGCGTTTGCCCTTAAGCTAAAAGTAGATCCGCTGGTATGCAAATGCATAACAGATAAAAATTGACAATTCAGAAAAATTTGGAATACATTACTTGAATTAGTTGGTAGTTTGCTTTGATTATGTGCCCACTACTACATCATTGGAAAGATCCAGGGGTTGGTCAATTAATTAATTAAGTCAAAGAAGTTCTTGCACAAGCCTTTTCTGGTTCTTTAACTAACCAGAATAGACATTAAGGAAAAAAAAAAGAGTATAAGGAACACAAATTTATGTGAAAACCTTAAAAAAATAAAAAACCATGCGTGTGCAAATGACGAGAAATAAATATGAGTACAAAATTAATTGGAGTGTTGTGGCTATTGAGAAAAATAATCACAAAACCCTAACATACCACACAATACCTCAAAATATCACAAACCCTAAAAATACATGTATTTGTTACAGGCATCCCAAAACAGAAACGGCTATGTCCCAATAAGATTAGTTGTGGGCCACTTGTTCAAGTCTATCAACCCAATCCCTTAATCAATAAAACCCTATAAAAAGAATATTCATGATATTGCATCCAGAAACTTTCTGGGTAAAAATATAACTTAAGCGTAACAATATTTCCTTGTTGGTTCAGCTTTAAAGCTCGTTTCATGAGCAGAGTTTTACACCTAGATTATATGGTGATTTAATCTTTTTGAGATTTGTGTAGATTAAAATTTTGTACGAGAAAAACAGAAACTCAATAAATAAAATCACTATCACAAAGGAATGTAAAACATTCTCATATGGCGAACGGCTTTACTAACCTCCTCTGAGTGTTTCCGCGTTCTCAAATTCATGGACTTAAATTTGATTTATGCATTGATTATAGTCTGGCGCGAGTAGCCAAACGGGGAAGCATCTTTGATCTTGGTTAGCATGACGTCTATGAAATCCTGCCTCCTGCTGGCCTAAAACTTTCAAGCCCCCTTTATGTTCTTCAACCAAACTTTCTATAATTGAATCCAATTCCTTTGAAACAAGTTTCATAGTCGACAAATGACCTTTCAAATCTAGCCATTCAAGAAATGGGATCACGTCTGACGCCACAGTAGCTAGTGGGCGCATGAGTTTCTAATTGCCATAGTCGACCTTCCCTCACCCCAGTGACAACGTTATTTAAAACATCTCTTCCCAGAAATCATCCTCAGAACTACATTCAATGTCAAATGTTCAAACCATTTTACTCATCACCACCATTTGGATTCACCCAGTTATCTTTGCCAGAATGTACAAATCTTTATTCCAGCATCCAATTCGGAGACCTGCAAATGGGTGATCAGTGAGCGAGCCGTGGAAGTTAGAGCATGGACAGCTTTGTCTCATGCCAAGGGTCGTAAGGGACGAGGCGAATAAGGCATGGTTAGCCAAAATCTTAGCTGCTGCAGGAGTTGGGCGTGAGACCGACTTTATCGTTGGTAGTGAAGCATTCTTTAACAGCCTCATGATTACTCACCACAAGGAGTTAGGAACATTCCAAGCCGGGACCACAAACCTGGGGCCAAGCCTAAGTCGGCCATGGCGGCGAAATTGGGACTTTACCTTGTAATGGTGCAGGTGACCGATAACCGGCCAGACGCCCTGAGGGCTCTAGCGGGGACATGCCCTTTCTATTGAGTGGGCCTTACCTCTCGGTTATTATGTTATACCTGATCACCAATTAAAGAAGGCCTGCAATTTCTAGAAAATGAGAGGCAAATCCATGTGGAAGTACTAGAAAAAAGATTGGAAATATTTTGCTCAAGTTCCAGATTCACTACCACATATTTATACAGATTTCCATTAAAGATTCAGTGTTTAAATCCCAACTTTATAGACATACAAATTAGGGTAATTTTCTTGGTCAGCATTATAATTTCCTGTGGTATCAACATCAATCAATAATGTTTGAAGGTAGGCGGCACTCAAATCATAAAAAGGTCATGCGATGCCCGTATTTTAAAAGGGTAAAAAAGAGTATGAAGGGTATATTGGTAATTCATTAAAGACCTAGGTATAAAAAATAAAATATGTTATTAATCTTTTGTTCCTTTGTTTCTCTATGCGTAGGCTCTCTTGATCGTAGCAATCAAGAACTAAGAGGTTTGAAGAATGGTTTCAATGGTGAGAGTTTTCCTAGATTTCAGTATATTTGAAAGAAAATAATGTTAATAATAATAATGAATCGCTTTCGTTCTTCTCTAAAATAGTTCTCTTGTTTGTAAAAATTTCGAAAAATTTAGGATGTCGGATCTAAATTGAAATCAATCAATGAATATTTCTTATTTTATTTTTCTAGTTTTTTATGCATGTAGATTCTTTAATTTTCTTCAAGTTTAGATCAACCTTGAAGAATTGGATTCGAATAACACTCTCTTTCTTTAAAAAATAAAATAAAATAATGATTGATAGTGTCGTATCGAATTGCTTTAAGTATGAGAATCAAAAAGTAAAAGAAAAAAAAATGAGTAGGAAACTACCATATGCTATGAGATAGTGAATGGAAAAATAAAAAGAAAAAAGAAATGTGTGAGCCGTAGGTTATGAGATTGTAAATGATTTCAGTCTGTGAATAAAAAAAAAAAAACAGGGACTAATTTACTAAAATAGAAGTAGGGGACCATATTAAAACAAAAAAAAAAAAAGAAAGAAAAATAGTAGGAATTGGGCTAAACCATAGAGTGTGGCAAGTAGGTTGAAAAGTCAAAATGAAATCTTGGTATGATTTTGATTTGATATTTGAAAATGCATAAAAGAGTCTGTAGTAAAGCAAAATTTACTATGGTTAATATAATTAAATATAAAAAAAATTATGCCAAATTTTTTTTTATAAAGTAATCCTAGCAAACTTATGTATAAACTATGCCTAAGAAATCTAGATAATGATGGATGTTGGAAAAAAAATGTTTCAAGATATTCCATTTAGTTTTAGAAAAGAAAAATAAATATTTGATGATAAATTCTTAGAAAATAATAATAAACAAATATGATACGTTTGGAAGTTAAAATTTTATAAATATATGTAAATGATATATTTTCATAAGTAGATGATATTTGGTAAAATTTGAGATTTTATTTAGATAATATTGTAATTAAAGAAATATTGAAGAATAACATGATACAAGAGAATATACTAATAATTATTTTTAATAGAGTAATGATTTGATTAAGAATATAAAATAAATAAATATTTGAAATCATATTCAGAAGGAATTTGACTTTTATAAAAGTTTTGAAACTCATTAATTAAATTATTAATTGTTAAGTTGTTTAAATATTATTAGGATTAATAATAGTGGCATTATAAGTGGTAGGATTCTCAAACAATAATTTTAGGTGAAAAATTAATGATGATATGTCTTCCTTTTTATGCTAGGGGTAAAATAGTTCATCGAGATTCTTCATATTAGCTTATTCAAGATTTTTAAGTGTTCATTTGAGGTAAGGGATATTAATGCAAATTTTCTAAGGGAGAATTATTTGTTTTACATCAATTTGATGATGAAAAGTTTTGAACTAAATTATATATCATTTGGTTTATAGAAAAGTTTTTTATTTTTATCTATTTGATTATACATGGATCAAATAGTGATTTTTGTATTACCTTTGAAATTTGTTTTGTTTATGACGGAAAGTGTGAAATGTGATGTTTTGTGATTTTGAATTTTTTTCAATGAAATATTTGACTCAGTAGTTTAGCCCTGACAATAGGAACAATAATTCAATAATTTGATCATGAACAGGAATAATAGTTGATCTTTACATTCCTTAGTGGCGAATGTAATTGATTTGAACCGTAGCTTCTAGGGGTTTATGTTAGAGGTCACTAGTACTAGTAGTGTTTGGTTCCGTCAACCTTAAAAGGAACAATTTGAGGCTAGCCACCCATTTGAAAGTCCAACATGGCTGGGGCACCATTTGATATTTGATGATTAAAGAAATATATATATGAAATGTATTTGATTTAGGACTTTGATATGAAAGTGTTTGATTCGAGTTTAATATGAAATTGTTTGGATTACATTTGATATGAAAACCTCTTGATCCATGAAATTGTATTAGTATTTCTTATTAGGCTTTAAGCTCGCTCCAATTCGTTAATACTTTTTTAGGTACCTTTAGTTTATGCGGTGGCTAGGTAGTGTCGTCATCATTAGGATTTGATTAAAATTTTATGTTGGATTTTGTTGAACTAATAAGTTCATATTTGTAGTTGTTCGATTTTGGAAGTTAATTGGGAAGAGTCTTTGCTTGAATAATGACATTTCATTTTTATTAGTTCGAAGTTGGAATTTTGGAGATTCTAAACAGCTCTACTTAAGATTCGTATTTGAGATTTTGAGATTTAGAAATAATAATTTTTTTTTTGTTGGCATGAAATTTTGAATGTGGAGAATTGATGAATTTAGAAAGTTATGCATTACTCTGAACAGGTCTTTGGTAAGTGGATACAATCTAGTTACAAAAGAAAGGTTTGTGTCGTTTCACGCTTCGAGCCTTTGAGCTTGAGGTGTGAATTTGATAGTCATGCCCCTAGGACGGGTTTTGGAGATTAGTGGTGATATCAGAGCAGATCTCGACTTGGATGTGGGGTTATATTATGTTTGGCAGCCTTGAGAGATTGTTTGTCTAGTGACCCCATAATCTCATAGGACCACAAACAAGGGCGTTGTATGTCGCATGAGAGGTTGTTTTTATATTTTCACATCGGATAGAGGAGAAACTGCATATAAGGTATGAGCTTCCATCTATCTAGTAGAGAGCGTTTTAAAGCGTGAGGGCCTTTAAGACCAAAGCAGAAAATATCTATATGGATTTGAGCCCTATGTGTTACAATTAGAGGCTAATTTGGTTGAATGTCAAAACTTTATAAAGTGATTCTCACGTTGAATATATATTATTTAGGTTATTGTCTCCATCTTATATTTTATTATTATTTGTTTGAACATTTTAGAAAGTAGTAGTTGGTCAAATCCTCGTTATATATAAAATAATCGGATCAATGTGAAAATTGTAAGATGAAGACAGCTAAGCACTCAGCGACTAAGATGAAGATAGAAAAGACTTATATGAAATCACGACAATGACGAAATTTATCCAAGATGAAGGCAGTAACCACTCAAAGCGACTAAAGATGCGGATGAAAGACTTCGCATGCAAATACGATCTGAGAGATTCTCATCATGGTTTCTTACCTCTTGATTAATTGGTTCATCCTGAGAGGAAGTCTTGAGGTTGTTCGCTACCATCTCTGATACAAATAAGAAAAAAAATGAAAACAAGAAGGGTTATAAAATTTACGTATACATTAAATACCAATGAAAGATGTTGATAATATTATGATTTCACTTTAGAAATGGTATATAAAAGTAATACTTTATCATATTTGATGGTAATATTACATTTAATATAAGGAATGAATTTTATATGTATGGATTCATTAGCCAAGTTTCATCAAATGATTTTCTATCATTCGATTATGATATATTTAGTTTGATTATGATATCCATTTGTATGGATGGCGGGCATTTGCCTGACCTTACCCAAATTCCACCTCGAGTCCACTTTGAATTAAAAGTAAAAAGATGACTTTACATTTTGGTGGTCCCGCCATAAAACTTACATGAAAAACAAATGGGCTTTCAAGCTGACATACATGCCTAACATTTATTCATTACCATAACATATACCCACCAATAGACAAGCAGTAGATCAACTTAGAATCAAACCATTGCCGGTCTACCTTGTTGAAATCATTCGTCGGAATAGAATTATGTGAACTCGGTCTTTTTATTTTTGGGCATTAATATATGCAGAACTACTAAAGTTCCGCACGAAGGCTTGGAGTGAGCGTAACTTCTAGGAGAGTGGCCTTAGGCATGCTTAGGCTTATCCCTTCTGTCATGTCCATTGGATAATTTGATGATGTAGATATGTCAATCCTTGAAGCAATCTAGCAGTTGTCAAGTGTAACATTTGTAAGCCCATATTGATTCCTGGACAAGGTCTTCTACCAGAACCAAATGGGATTAGCTAAAAATGGTGGCCAAAAACATCAACAATTGCATGTTTGGTCAAAAACCTCTGTAGGTGAAACTCTTAAGGATTAGACCAAATAACAAGATCTCGATCCACCTTCTATGCATGGCTAAGTAAGTGGGAGCCTTTGGGAATGTGATACCCACCAATACAACAGTCTTCCATTGCGTCTTGTGGTAATAATAGGGGAGCTCGGCCATATAGCCTCAAGGTTTCCTTAACATAGGCTTGAGGTAAACAGGTTAAGGTATCTAATTGTGCTGCCCATATGTCTCATCGGCTTTATGTCAGCTCTTCCTGAGCATGCTTCATAACATCTGTTGTTGACAATGCGGAGATAGAGCCATGTGGAGGTAATAGAAGTGTTTCAAAGTCTTGAAGATCATGTTCTATAGGTTTAAATTTCAAAAAAATAACAACATAGAAGGTTTAGAAGAAGGATGTGTATCAAAAGAAAGATCCTATATATAAACAAAAGGATCCATCCATATGCATAATATACAGCCAAAATAGATATTTAGATATAAAAAGACATACCAGAACTGTGGCCAATAGTCTCCCACGAGTAGCTGAACATGGAAGCGTCTCCGAGCTTGGTTAGCATGACGTCGATGAAGTCCTACATATTCTTGGCCTCACTATTGAGCCTCCCTTTATGTTCTTCAACCCAAACACCTGATTGTGTTGGATTCATGCACAGCATTTTTCCTGGGAGACAAATGGCTTGTAAATCAACCATTCAAGTAGGATGAAGTCGATGCACCGGTGGCCCCCATCAGATTTGAGCTTCTTGATTCAGCGTATGGTGATCTCTCTTTGTCATCCATGGACAGGGTTGTTAAATAATCTCTTCCCCTCTAACCATCCTCGAGTTACATTGAAGTTCAAATGTTAAAACCATTCCACACATGCATCGCCACCTTTTGTAAGTACCATGGTTTTAGACATTTGATGGAGCCTATGGCCCGGCCCACTGGCCGAGTATAGGCGGCAGGCCCACAGCTCATATTAAAACTAGTGGTGCTTCTGAATAGGGAATCAGGAGGCCAGTCTTATGAGAATCATGGTATCCTCCAGGCCCGACCTCGAGCGACCCATCTAGAGTTCCAGTCCCTCGGCTGTTTGTCCTCCAACTTATGGAAAGTTAACTATGGACGAATAGATAAAAATAGGAAAAAGGTATTTATGCGCAGATTTCCCTGGTTTCCAAATCTCTTACTGTAGAAGATTAATCATGGTAAGGAAGGTGAGTCTTTGATAAGAAGAGAGATTTTGACCTAAGAAAGGAGATTCTTTGGGGGAGAAAAATGAGAGGATTAGTGAACCACTCTCTATAAATGGGAGGATCCCCACGATGAGAAGGTATGCGGCCCTGACTGTGCAAACCATATTCTTCTACCTCTGTATTTTTCGGCTTAATTGTCGGAGAGCGATTGGCCCTCATCGCGGATTGCCCTTTGCAAGTTTACATTTGCACTCTGATCAGGAGGTTGGGGCGATCAAGGTAACAACAGTCTCATATGGGGCAGATAGAAAGTCTTGTTTGCGGGCTTGAGAGCTTGGCTCTGATGGGTGTCAGTGGCCCTTAATCATGAGCTCTGTCGATTCCCCATTCTACGTCTAATTCGCCCGGGGCAGTCGTGATAAGGAGCATTCCAATGAACCAATCACGAGAAGATCAATTCCTCCATTGGCATCAGGACATGAAAAGCAAGAGGAACAGACAAGATAGATGAAGGAGTTCTGGTGAGTCGAGTGCTTACAACATGAGAATGACCATTTGTGGAGCACAGATTAACAAAAGTCGCGATCTTAGAAAAGATGTGCGAGATAGCGGCCACGATGCACAACATATCCCCCACAATAAAGGGAAGGGGCCCGTTGCTCTTGGTGACGTCAAGACCCCCGCGGACCCGAAGCTGTAGCGGCTCCAATCCCAAATCTCTGGTTCTGAAGAATAGCGGGAAATCACAAGGGGACTAGATCATGCAAGGGCCTTTGCCTCACCCTACCTTAAGTGATCGACTAGTGGGCATCTCGCGGGGCGAGGAGGTGAGAGGCGTACCCGGTTGGTTAAGCTACTGGGGAGCCCTGCTTGGTGTGCCCTCGGGCACGTGCCACCCGGTAGCCTTGACCTTGTCCCTCCCTTCAGTGCAGTGCCATCATTCTATGTATGGCAGGCGATCCCTAATTCGAGTTTGGAAAACACTCTCTCTACTCCTAAGGCAACACATCATGACTCTGAGCCCCCTGGAGTAGGTTTGTCATTCGGCTTTCACGAGTTGATGGCAGGCATTCTGACCCATGCATCCTCCATTATAATCGGTGATGATGTTGAATCACCGTGTGTCGGCTATTATGCAAAGTATTCTCGGCCAGTTTGCGGGGGCTAGCGCTAGCTTGGTTTCACAAGCTCCTGCGCTACTCAATAAATTCCTTCAATGAACTATGGCCCGCATTCATATCACATTATCTCTATTTAGTGCGACAGAAGAGAAACATCAGCTCCGCTGAGCCATTCTCAATAGGGAAGAGTCAGTGCGTGACTTCCTGAAGGTTCGGGTAAGCCGCCCAGCAGATAGAGTCATATAGCATGGACTAGTCCTCCAAAACTTTAGGAGAAGCTTTAAGCCATCTACTCCTTTATTCTAGTCATTATCTTTAGACCCACCAACGATGATGGAAGAATTATACAGACGGGCTAATAGGTACTCAATCTTTGGAGGATAATACGATTGCAGGCCATTCGGTCGAGAGAAATCGTCGTAGAAGCTTGACCCTCAAATCAATGAAGATCATAATAGAGGCTAGGAAGCAATCCTGTGATCATTGAGAAAATGAGCCCCCCGCGATTTACCCCCCTGAACGTCTCTTATGAAAGGCTATTGCCCATCATTCATGACTTGCCAGAGTTTAAATGGCTTGCTTGGATCCAAATAGATCCCTCCCAAAGGATCAAATCTTTGTGGTGTGATTATCATAGGGACCATGGGCATGAGACTGACAAGTGCCGAAGCCTAAAATTTATGGTGGCAAATCTTAAGGCGGGACACCTCATTAGATATGTCAAGGAACCTGACCAGGGGGTGGAATTAGGGCAAGCCGCAACCGAATCATAGTCGGCGTGACAACCACGACAGAATCCAGACCTACCATAAACTATATATTGGGCAGCTTGTTTGACAACCAGTATCAATCGAAGCGCTAATAGAAGAATCTCTTAAGAGCTTCAACAATCAAAGCTAGGGTGAATGCTATCCACGCAGAAGGAAGACACGAGGAAACTAAGCCAATGGATGGTCCCATATCCTTTCCTCTTGTCAACTTGAACAGGATAATTATGCCTCACTATGATGCTCTTGTACTCCTCTGTGTGCCGGTTTTGATGTTCACGAGTCTTGATAGATCCTAGCAGCGGGTAGACTTGTTGCAATTATCGGCATTCAAGCAGATGAAACTCTTTTCAGGAATGCTGAACTTAGCCAGGCGGATCCTCTTTGGTTTTAATGGTGAGACTACCATAACACTAGGAGATGTCGCTCTCCCTATGAAGGCCGGGCCAGTGACTCAAAGGGTTCTATTCTCAATCGTTGAAGACTTGGGACCTTATAACACTATAATGGGGCGGGCCTGGTTGCACTCGATGAAAGCTATCCCTTGACCTACCGCAAGCGGTCGGATATTTGACAGCGTTGGGCGGAGTTAGCATTTAGGTAGTCGGTTGGCCGCGCGCGGTGCTCGGCCTATGCGTAGGAGCGGAAAAATGGAGAAGAACCTGAAAATCCTCCTCTTGAAGATCAGACCCCCACGTAGCAATCTGGTCCACCGCCCAGGATCGGGGTGGAAGGGGATGAGTTGGCTATGGATCCTAGAAGAAATAATCTTCCGGGCCGGGTGGAGAAGTTCACTTATGCAGTTCTCTTCTGTCAGGTGATGAAAAACGATTGCCTTGACTCATCTTTGTAAAATAACGTAGATGTGTTCGCTTGGAATCACTCAGATATGGTAGGGATTAACCCAATAGTGGCCTCTCACAAACTAAATATCATCCCCATGGCCACGTTGGTGGAGACCGTGAAGGTGAGGGCGTTTCCACCCCGGATAGCCATCAAATCATCAGGGCCAATTAGACAACTTATTGAAAGCAGACTTCATTAGAGAAGTGATGTACTCCGAGTGGTTAGCAAATGTGGTGGTAGTTCCAAAGAAAGGAGGAAAGTGGTGAGTATGCGTGCGCTTACTGAGACTTCTGATACTGGTAGATAAAGATAGAGTGTATCCCCTACCCTTGGGCTAGCCAGGATTGGTGGTTCGGTAAGATATTATTTGATAGCCATAAGGGCTTGATCGCACTCCTCATTCTAGCTGGACCCTTTAAGGTGGTGAAAAATGGTTTTAACTAGTCGATGAAGCGGGATATAAACCGTTTGAGAGCTGCTAGCCGACCGGTTAGTTGCTAAACCCCTTTTTTGGAGTTAGAAGTCTAGGAGTCCATTATTCATATAGAAATTGGGATGCCCACGCTTCAAGTTGAGGTTCCTGGAATTGCTATTGCTAAAGCCATCTCTAAGGACCTAGATATGGCAGACGAGCTCTGAGAAGCAGTGGCGCTATATGTATAGCATCTTACCAACAAAGGATGGAAAACTTATACAACATGCATATAAAGCCGCGTGCATTCCGAGCTGGAGACCTAGTCTTGAGAAGGGTCTTTGAAAACACGGATGACCCAACGGCTGGCAAATTCCAACAAAGTGGGAAACGACCATATGTGATCGTAAGAGTGGGGTTAATGAGTCGTACTCATTAAATAAACTAGACAAGGCATTGGTGGCCAGAATGCTATGCACCTTAAAAGGTATTATCAATAGAGTTTTCTTTAAGGGGGTTATCAATAAAATTTCCTTTAGAGTTTTTTCTTTCAATCGTTGGAATATTACCAATCAAGTGTTCTTTAAAAGCATTATTGCCTTCAATTTTTAGAATAACCTCCATTTCAAAATACCAAACTTGTGGCTCTAAGCCTGCTAGCACTTTCAAAAGACCAGGCATGTGGCTCTAAACCTACTGACACTTTCAAAAGACCAGACTTGTTGCTCTAAGCCTACGACACTTACCGAAATAATAGACTTGTGGCTCTAAAGCATGAACTTTCAAAAGACCGGACTTGTGGCTCCTAAACACGCTACTTGCACAAAAAGACCCGGACTTATGACTTTAAGCACGCTGCTTACCTTCAAAATACCAAACTTGGCTCTAAGCCTGTTGACACTTTCAAGGCAGGACTTATGGCTCACAAGCTGCTGCGACTTTCAAAGACAATACTTGTGGCTCTGAAGCACTAACATACTTTTAAGACCCGGACTTGTGGCTCTAAGCTGTAGCACTTTCAAAGACTGGAGCTTACGGCTTTAAGCCTACTGGCACTTTCAAAAGACTAGACCTGTGGCTATAAGCTTGCTAGCAGTTTTAGAGAGTCGGCCTCGTGGCTCTCTGAAAGAATAAACTATCGATCGTGTTCGTAAAAGGATATGAGAAATAATAAGGTTGTCATAAGAGTACCAAAAGTTATATTTCATTAAATGCGCCAATTGGCATTTATGATTACAAAAATATGTCTGGTGGCCAAACGGGGTCCCTTACAAAATTTCAAAGAAATAGAAAGAAAAAAATGGGGATTGGAATCGGCTACGGTCCGTGGCATTCTCCTCGTGTTCATTGGCCCTCGCTCGAGTGCGCCTCGGCTACTATGTCCTCGATGTGACGCTAGGGTCGGGGGGCACCTGGGGCTCTAAAGAACTTATGTGGCAGCGGGTTGAAGTCGGGCATACCATACGGAACCTATTGTTGGTGCATACGGATGTTGTGTTTGAAAACCACTGACACTTCGTATTGTAAGCCAAAAATTATCTCTAGGGCCTTCTGGTAATCCTCCTCCATGGCCTCCTTGTCTTTGCCACCTTGGGAGTAGAGAGTGGATACCTCGTCCTTAGCCTCCTAATCTCACAGCGGGAGACGTTTGCTCAACCTCGGTGATGGCCTCGGCCTCGGTCTTGCGTAGGGCTCTTGGCTACGCCTTAACTTCCTCAGCGATCGCGAGCATCTTGGACCCTAGCGGGAGTCTTACTAAGCAGTATCATCTCTGTTTACCCTCTTGCCTTTGCCTTTGCGTCGCCATCTATGATTGGCAGATTTTGGGCCTTTGAGCTTCCTCCTTAGCCTCGTCTCTCTCTTTCTCACCTTTTGGGAGTCTTCTCCATTACCCTCCTTGGCCTTTCGTTTCCCAGTGTGCAAACCGGGACTTGGCCTTGCTTAGGGATTCTTAGGGCCGTCTTGGAAGTAGCGGACCAAACATAAATTACATGATCTCGGAGTCCTCCAACGTAATCTGAATCTCCCTATGCTAGTGAGCCATGTTCCGAACGGTGGTAACGACCTGTTACAAAAGAGGCATTAGGAGGGAAATAATATCCTGAAACCATTGCTTTCGAACATTAGAGTCGGACCGCCTGACTCGGTTGTCTCATTGAAGTCATGATTGTGGATATGCATCCTGTCTTCCACCACATGCTGATAGGACCCCTTATCCATGTAGTTATGGAAGGGATGGAGTACTCCTCAAAACGAGCCACCATCGAAACACGAAGGCTGTGAGGTTAGAGATCTCGCATCTGCTCGACTGGAGAATCCTTCTAATCGAAAGGGTTGCATTTTTTTGATGAGCAAGCAGGAAGCTTTCTAATCTGGTGTTGGCGTCTCCGTCGGTGAACGACTCCACTATAGCGGCTTGACATACGAGCCAAGTATCAACTTATCTAGTGGCCTTGTCCTCTGGGCTCCAGAAAGTCCAAGACTAGGTGTAAAGCGCCAAAGGCGGCGGGCCTAGCTCTTTGCGGGGAAGAGCCTCAATTGCAACCTTGTCATCAAGGGGAGGCTCTCCGGTTGGAGCCCCATCCTCCAGCGATGCACAAGCCTCCAAGGAGGCACCTCGGGTGTCACCCTCCAAAGCCGGCAAGACACGAACAGCTTGTTCTGGAGAATCCATGAAAATCATTATCGGGTTGATCCGAACCTCCTGACGAGGACGGACTATTTGCGCGTTTCTTTGTCTAGACCCTCGGAGCTGAGGGTAGTCTCCCCATGAGCTCTGGTGACTCGTTTGCACATTTGTACAGCAAATCCAGCGGCTAGGCTAGACATCTTAACCTCCCTTTCTTCAGTCGACTCGCTAACCATCGGTCAGATCCGGCCCGAGCCTCGATCCGTGCAGGCAACCTTGTTTGTTCGGTCTTCTTTTTCTTCTTTTTCATCGCCTGGGGGGCAGGTTGTGAATCTCGCTCGTCCAAAGGTAATTGGGCAGGCTTGGGATCTTGCGCGGATAAGGGTAGGTAGTTCGACCGAACAAGGGGTTTTGGAGAGGATTTGGCTTACGAAGAGCTCCCCGGTATTAGTTTAAGGAGATCCGCGAGGACGAAGTGCTCGCTCTTCACAAGCTCGATGGGTAGTAGACGGGGAAGAACATATACTATGTATAAGAAAGGACTAGCGCCTAACCTGTAGATTCATAGATAGAAGGAGCTCGGTTGCCAGTCCTCTCTCTATGATCTCAGCCATTCGGCTGATGCGAGTCAGTCTTGCCTTCTCCGCTAGTTAACCGGCCCGGCCTCGCTGCGCCTTCCTCGAATCATCAAGACACTAGAGGCATTTCAATAGAAAACGCCTAGACAAATATGAAATTGCATCAAAAACTAAAAAAACTTGGGAATGAGAGGGACTAATTCATATCAAAAGGAAGCCCTTGAGAGCCAGGCGTCACGTACCCGCAGGCTAGCAGACAACCTGGCTTGTCTCCGTTTTAGGAAGTCACGGGAGCCCGGTTACAAATTGTAGCCGGGGACTGTGGGTCGACATAAATAAGAGGCCCCCGATCCCAAGCTTCAAAGTGTAAATGAAACAAATCTCCACCAGCGAGATGTCCAGCTAGTAGAGAGAGTTCAGCACACTATAACATGTTAGAATCTAAAAAACATTCGGGTGTACGAGTGTAGGAGGTGCCCGAGTAAAGTGCATAAACTACTTCACCAATGATGGGAAGGGGAAGTAAAGCCCTGAAGCAAACTACTCTCGAGTGAAGTAGATGTTGTTATCAGCCTCCCCTACGATTGAGAGTGATCGGGCTAACATCTAAGTACAGTTTCGACGAGAACACATTTGTGAAATCTCGGTTCCTCTGGACATAGTAGCAGCTGGGTGCTTGTAGTGGAAAAGCATTTCAGGCCCCTCAGATGCCTAGCGACTACTAGAGCCTCTTCATAACCTCTTACCATTCTAGAGACAAATAAAAAAAAAAAAAAAAAAAAAAAAAGAAAGGGAGACAAAAGGGGTCGACTTGAGGCTGAATTAGCCCGAATAGAAACGAAACCCTCGAAAGATAAAAGAAATCCCCCCTGGAGGTTTTAAGTCCCACCAGTGATAAAACCTAAGAAACACAAACCAAAACCTCCGCTAAACCTAATAGGACTACCTCAAAAACACCCCGAGCCAACTTGATGATAAAGAAGGTTTGAGGCAGTAGACACCTATTTGAAAAAGCGAAAGTCATTGAAGAGTCGAAGTCTCAGTGGCTCCTTTGAAAGGAAAGTTAGCAAAGCACGGAAAAGGCAAAATCACAAGAGTAAAAAAAGGCTTTGAAACGTAAAAGAAGCTGCTATTAGAGCCCTACTCTGTTGTAGGGGTAAGGCGCAACCAGCGCATTAAATGCGCCCGTTAAGAAGTAAAATCTTGTCGTATATATATATTAGGGAGTGTGCGTTTTCCACACGCTTTAAACCTATGATAGCATCGCCTCGGCACATTCAACTCTCCACATTCTACATTTAATACTACAATATTTTTCCCAACTCGAAAAGCATAAAATTTTAGCCGGGGAAAAGAGGGACATTGTAAGTACTATGGTTTTTGAACCCGCTACTCGATGGGCCTAAGACTCGGCCTACTTGGCCCCAGATCCACCTGGCCAGCGATATGAAGCGGCTCAAGCCCACCATCCATATTAAAAATAGTAGGCACTACCTAGATGGGAAATCAGGAGGCCCGTCTATGAAAGTCGGGTACCTCACAGAATTGACCTTAGGGTGGCTAGATCCTCTAGGATTCCAAGTCCCCGATGGTCGTCCTCTGCCTATAGCAGGATTCTCTATGGACGAATGGATAAAGGCAAGAAATACACAAAAGGTATTTATCCACAAATTTCCTAGTTTTCAAATCCCTTACTTCTCGGAAGATTAATCCTTGATAAGGAGGAATTAGTCTTTGATAAGGAAAAGATTTTTCCTAAGAAAGGAGATTATTTCCGAGGAGAAAAAGGAGAGGGATTAGTGAACCACTCTATCTATAAATCATGAGGATCTCCACGATGAGAGGTGTAGCCCCAATTGTGCAAACCTCCTTGTTCTACCTCTAGTATTTTTGTTGACTTAATCATCGAGGAAGAGGTGAGTCGGCCCCTTGTCCACTTAGGATCTGCCTTTTGCGAGGAGTTTACATTCTTATTTCTTGATGCCTCGGAGGTTAGGCGATGAGTAACAACACTTTTGTGGATTCACGATTGTAAGGAAATTAGAAGGAAAATCAATGTTGGAATTACTAGAAAAGATTGGCGAATAGTATTGCTCGATTCAAGATTCGATCCTACCGTATTGCTCTGAATTTTCCCTTTAAGCTGACATCATGATTTGCAACCAAATTGGAATGATCTTCTCGGTCAAGAAATATTTTCCTCCCATGTGTTTGTCATTTCTTTTCTATTGAATTCTTCACTTTCCATTCAAGAAAATTAACATCGTTGATTTAATTTTGAATTAAGCTAGACCGCCTCCATGAGCAATTTTCTCCATATAAGGTATTTTTCGATGTATGCTTTGATTTTTCAGCATTAAGCATGGATCCATATCCCCTGCAATGGCTCTAGCCAAAGATATTAGGTGTATTTAGTGAGAGTTTGCCAATTCATATTGATTTGGTTTTGTTACAACCAAAATTTCTATGCACAATACAAAATTTCGTAGTTGTGTTTAAGAAGGGGCCAAAAACCCATCTCTATCATTTATCCATTAGTTTTACCTTTTTCACGTAACTCTTGCTAAACTACTATCTGAAAGCCATGTAAGTTTGGATCTTGTCTCAATCATTTATTTTATTATTTCAATTAATGATTTAAATATAAATGTTGTGTTTGGTACCTAGAAAGTACTAAGAAAAAATATTGAGGAAAATAATTTTCTTATATTTCGTTATGTAATGAAAAATATTAAAGAAAATCAAATACAATTTAAATTACTAAAAAACTTTCATAATTTTAAATTACTCAAAAACTTAATATAAAACTATTGTTTTTTTCATTGTCTTAGATCTTTTGAAGACATAAAAAATAATAAAATTAATGAAAATTATTTGCTTCTAAAAAATAATGGTAAAAATTATAATGTTTATTTATTTGTAGAATATATTTATACTTTTCTTTTTGAAAAGAGCATATATTTATTCTTAATTAATATGTTAATATATTTAGGTATATATTTTAAGTTGGCAATTTTGCTTCGTTCATTTCAACTCAACACTCTTTTTAGATATTGTTTTCTTTTGATTGAAGATTCAAAGCTTTTATATGATCACTTAGAATAACATATGTAAATATAAAAACGTCTTGGAAAGGTTAATTGGAATAAGTTGATTTAATATCACATATCTATGATTAGTAGAATTTGATCATCAATCACACTTCATACTAGTCATAATTCATAATTGTTTCATCAATAATGAGCAACCATGGACAATTTAAAATAGTATTCCTTGTCAAGCCTAGGGTTCTACTATCAAGTAACACAATTGATGACCATGAGTAGAATCAACTATTCATGGAATGGATTTACCAAATTAGAAACATAAGATGATAATGAAAATGCCTCTTTATTGTTGAAATATGAAAATTGTTGGAGATATTTCTTGTCATGATCTTAGGCAAAAATTAAATCATGTGTTTCAACAGCAAAATTCAAAGTTATAGCATGTTGGTGCACGAGTTTGTGAGACCCCTAAAGAAATGAACGATAGACACAAGTGGCAAACCTAGAAATTCTCTAGATCTTGGATGGCCCGGCGCGGATCACGCCATTGGTCGTTTGTGAAATCTAGGTACCACGGTTAGTTTCGTTGAATTCCGAGAGGTCGAATTTCACGTATTTGGCGAATTGACAAATGAGTGCGACACATGGCATGAAGGTGCATGCCATGTGGCACCAGAAGAAGACAGCGGCAAAGGTCAAATGTCTTGGTTTGGAATTGCGTGAGAATTGGCGAGGTGGAGGCTAGGTGTCCAAAAGGAGATCATGTAGAGGAGTGAATTGGCTTAGTTGGCACTTGGCATATGGGATGCTAGGTGTCAAGAAGGTGAGAGCAGGTGTTCTCCATCAAGACACCATCAATTCGCTGAAGAGAAGGGGAGCAAAAAACTGCTGGAGAGTTCTCCAAAATTCTGCCCAAAATTCTGTAGAGAGAAAAGAAAGAGAAAGAAAGGAAAGGAGAAAAGAAGGAAGAAAAGGAGAAGAAAGGAAGGAGGAGTTGGTATACACTCCAACAAGGTAGGTTCTTCTCCTACTTGGGACATTCTCTACCTAGGGGCCATTCAATGGCCATGGAGCTTAGCCCCAACCTGGGGGCTGGTTCTGCACAGTTTGGGACAAACTGTGGAAGGGTTTTCTGGGCATTTTATGCCAGAAACTGTGTTTTTGTGCAGGTTGAACCTGCTGTATGTTATACATGCTGGAAAATACTATGGATGCTGGATTTTTGTGTACAACTGTTTATTGTTTAGAAAATTGGAAAGAATTTCCAGTTTGCATGTGTCATGTTCTTGTTTAAATAGCATGATGTTTTTAGAGAGAAATGTCGATATAGGCATGCATGTAATCAGTTGAACCTGCTGGAAAATACTATGGATACTGGGCCACTGTTTTTCTGGTTAGAAAACTGAAAAAAAAATTCAGTTGCATGTCCTGTCTTGTAGTTGATAACATGCTGTTTTTGTATGAGAAAAATGGTTGTGATTGCATGCTGTTTTCAAGCTAAAATCTGGAAAAAATTCCAGTTGCATGACTTAGATTCTTGTCTCAATAGCATGTAGTTTTGTTAGAACACTGTTGGAAAATGCAAGCTGTTTTATGGTTAGAAAACTAGAAAGAAAATCGCTTTGGAGCAGGTTGAACCTGCTGGAAAATGTGTATGGTGCTGGATTCTTTGGGCCACTATTTTTCTGGTTGGAAATCTAAAATAAATAAATTTCCAGTTTGCATGATTTATTTCTTTGCTGAAAAAGCATGCAGTTTGTGAGGATGATATGGATGCATGCATGCATGCAAATAAAAAAATATCATGCAGTAGCTTTGCATTTCAGGTGCATGGGGACATTGTGCATATTGGGTGTAAGTGCACAGCATGAATAAACGGTTTTTCTCAGAAGGTTGTCCACCAAATTTTATCGGAGTCTGTCCAAATAAAATATATCGGAGGGTAGTCCACAGTATTATCGGAGTATGTCCAAATAAAATATATCGGAGGGTAGTCCACAGTATTATCGGAGTCTGTCAAAAAAAAATATATATATATATATATATATATCGGAGGGTGGTCCAACATTTTATCGGAGTCTATTCAAACTAACCTTCGCGAGAGCTAAAACAAAAATCTTTTGTTTTAGAAATGATTTTTATGCTCCATGGAAAAATGCATGTGAGAAATCGGGGTGAGGACACAAGGCATGAGATTTGGCATATGACATTCATATAGATTTTTACGTATATTTTACGCCAAATGTATGTAGAGTGTGAACATGGCATTGCATGTGCACTTAGGTAGGGAGCGGCCCTCGTAAGAAAATTTCTCTACTGAGCGTTGCTCACCCCATTTAGTGGGAAAACTAAATCTTTTTCGGGTACGGAGAATCCTGCTTTGGAGCAATAAAAGACTCACACGGGACCTCAATCGTGGAAGTAAAAATAGAAATGCCTTGTTTGTAATTATGGTTTATGGGTTGGAAACCCATGTTTTTGTAGTATGTGGAACAAAATGAAGTATTACTTTATGTAGTTTGTGTAAAAAAAAAATATAAGAATAAGAATAATACATTTGGCGAGTTTTGGGTTTCCTCCTTGGGGTCCATGTATGAAAAAAAAAAGACTCATTTTATGTTATTATATGCAGCGTGGGACTGCAGGAAAAAATGAAAAAAAAAAAAAAGACCCAGGGTTTGGGAGTGTCCTGAGTTAGTAGACAAGATGGATGACAAGTCTTACCATATCCACTTTGATACAATTTTGTATATAATATTTTTAAGATTAGGAGATGATATTCACTGAAACAAATAAGGAAGACTTGAGGGTGATATTGTGCAAACCAAATCTAGAAGATTGGATCATATTTGATGAGTTTTCTATGGGACGAAGATATTTCATTTTGAAGAATATGGAATGAAATCAAAATCTTCAAATTGTCATGTTGGGACAGATTAGGAAACATGTAGATCTAAAATATTGAGGAAGGATCCCTTGGAGGATATTAAATAAGGGACACATTTTTCAAGCAAATACACACGATAAGCCATAGAAGAAGAAATTAGGTGTAGGTGGTTGAATACCTATTGCGGGCGTGCTTGACTCTTCCCGATGTTGGGGGTTTATATGCATCTAGTTGAATGATGTTTTTGGAGCTTGCCCAGGAGTCTAGATTGTTGTTGGGGGAATGAGAGGATCTCATTCTATATTTCAGTGTAAGAGAATCAGGTGATGAATGTGTTAGAGAAAGGGGAAGCCTTGTCTCATATAAAAACTATTGTTGTAACCTGATTGAAAATAGTGAAATCCTTTACATATAGGCTCAGCTATGTGAACGTAGGCTTGACCAAACGACAACCAACTTCTTGTGTTGTGTGCATATGTATTGCAGTTTATTCTGGTGCCTTTATTTTTTGATAAAGTCACACTACTTTTACAGATGGTCCATAACTTGGTCAAACATAGCCTATGTCAATTGGTAGAACATCTTCCATAACAAGTAGATTTCCTTTCAAATGTAATAACAATTACACTATTGCCCTAGGGTACATCACTAGCAAGTTCTACCTCAACCGTGGTCAATGGGGGAGTCATCCTCTTTGATCCTCCTTGATTCTCCATCATGAGACCCATCTAGACTTAGTCTCTCTTTTCAGACTAGCTAGACAAAACTATTTTAGATTAGGATTTATTTCTTTCTAGAATATTATTATTATTATTATTACATTTATTTTTGTTTAACCTCTAGGAGAAGTTGTTTTGCTTCTCTAATGCCTTTTGCAGGACTTAGCTACTTTGAGCACATGCCTTAGTGGAATTCTTAAGAATCACATGGTTCTTAGTGAATCACATGACTTCAAGCAAAGAATCATATAGAGCTTCTTTCACATCATGACTTCAAGCAAAGAATCATATAGAGCTTCTTTCACATGGTGCCCATGGTAGCATATCCGAATCACAAGATGGCTACAATCATACTTGAAGAATCACATGGCCTTGAAGTAAGTTCGAAAATAAGGCACCCTTCTTATGCACATGTATATATCAAATGATGAAATTTTATGGCACCATCTATTCTAAATGAAATGACGAGCATATTTCATGTATTTTATATTTATATAAAACAATTGCAAGTAAAGAATAAACAATGAGTTGTTAATCCAATGTTTCTTAGAAAAAGAAAATGATTTGGAAAGAAGCCCAACTTGATATCTGGCCCTGAATCCTTATTTTCTTAAAGTCTTGTAATTCTTTGAGGTGTGGACCAAGTTAGAAATGGTTTTTAGGTTTTTTAAGTCCAAAAACACAAAAGCTTAATTAGTCTCCTAGAGAACTCGAGCACTAAAATCACCACCAATCTTTGCCCACAACTCAGATCATCACAAAATTTTACAGAGGGGTATAGAACAACACATAAGAACTTATTAAATAAATTTCATCAAAATTCAAGCTGGGCCTTTGCCTCTAGCGCGTGCGAAGCCGAGAACTAAAATCATCGGCAATCACTACAGAGAATTCAGATTGCCATGAAATTTTACTAGGAGATAGAACATTAAATAAGGGATCAGTTGGCGCTAATTGACGCTAGCACACTCCCCATGCGCCGACTGAAGCCAGGCGCATCAAAGCCACTCTCATCCACTTCGAGTGGCGTGTGTGGGTATGTGGTAAGGCTTCTGATGACCCTCTTCCTCCCATAGTTTCTTCTTTGTGTTTGATTGGCGTGAATTATGCATGTGTTTCAGTAAGATTTCTATGTGTTTTTATAACTCAATTGCATGATTCACATTCATATTCACTAACATTCTTGAATCCTCTATCTTATCATGTTTTGTAGGACCGCGATTAGCGATAATAAGCAAGGAAGTTAAATAGCGAAGGAAAGACCCGAAGTAGAGAAGAAAATGAGAAGGAAAGCAGAGCACCCACCTGGCCGAATCACTCAGCGGCTGCGGCGTGTATACATAGCGGCATGGAATCCTACGTCATGACCAGACCTGACAAAGGTAGGAATTAAAGTAGCCTCGGGTACGACGTGGGCGTAGGGTTTTCTTTAGAATCGGGGGAGGTCGTGCTTTGGAATTATGGGCCAATGATGGGCCACGATCGAGACATAAAGGGAGGAATTTCGAGGCATTGGGGGGCGAGACGAAGAACAGCGAACAAAAGGAAGATCGATGGGGCGGTTACGAGGGTGCGAAGGCGACTTCTTCTATAGTTCTTTCACGATTCGGTTTATGTTAAAAATCTTTCAGTCTGTAATGAATATCACTATGAACTAACTTTTCTCTTTAGGGTTTTGTCAACCCTAGCCGCACCATTATGGATTAATGTATTAAATGTGGTTTATTTAATATTGATATGACTTTGTATGGTTGCTTTACTCCTGCATTTAATCACATGTTATCATTTGGCCTATTTTGGCATGCTATTGCTAGGAGTCTGAGATCGAGAGAAGATGATTCATAGGGACATGGATAAAGCGACACTTGGTCGATTGGAGAATAGAGATATCCGGGTTCCAAGTGTAGCATTAGGGTTTGCACATTTATGCATATCGGAGTCAAGGGGTCGAGGTAGAGATGCAATACACCCCACTGGAGAGATAGGTAGATATATCTCGAGATAGAATATCTTGTAGAGCACGATCGGCCAGAACATAAATCATATGAAATACTAAATAAATATGCTATCTAGGTTAAAATCCATTAGGTGTGGTAGGTGAAGGCAAAACCCTAGTTTTCTCATCATTGCTTTAAATAAATATTCTAATATTAGGTTTTCCTTAGATTAGTTAAATTAGTCATAATTCACTATACAACGTGATCCAAATATTATGTAGGACTCTAAGCCAGTATTCAGCATGCTTCTCTTCATGGGAACGACACTTGATGAGCCACTATGCTGCGTGAACTCAGCGTATACTTGCGCGCCGCGGGCCTATCTTTGCTTAACTTTTACGATCTCGGTATCAGCCCGTCATTGTCCCTACATGACTCTCTTGTTAGTTCGTCAAACCGGGGTTCAATTCACACAAAAAATGATGAACAGTAACATGCAATAGTTCTTTTTTAGGTACTCATTATATAATTATCCAATAAATCCAAAAAACGATGATTTTTTTTTTTGTCATCACCAACATTGGCATTCCGTACCAGTGAACAAAGACTTCACCCTCACATCGGAACCTTCTTCTGATAGTGACCGGTGTGTTCCATAAGAATTAAGCGATTATCACGGATGGGTGCTTAAAGAAGATTGGTCGAGAATGTGGGCAAAGTTCTTTACTAGAATATTCATGGATGAGAAAATGAGATCCTTGCAATTGGTTGATGTGGGAGAGGAATGCCATGATACAATTACTTAGTGGCTGTTTGTTTTTTTACTTTTTGCTAAAAGCTAAATAGCTTTCAACATCTAGCTATTTGTTTTCTAAAATTTGCACAACTTATTGCTGGGAAATTTCTAAAAAAAAGTTCTTAATAGAAAAGTGAAAATGTTGGCTTTTCTATTGAAAAAAAGTCATATTCCGCAAAATAAGAAAAACTCCACCATTGTTTAACAGGAGGAGGGCCCGGTAATACTGCTACTAGGGATGAAAGCGGGGTTTCGGGATGGGGTGGCAAATCCAGGCCACCGGCCGTTATTGTTTTAAATTCTTAAGCCTATCCTATTTAAAATTAAATGGGGGCAAGGCTGGAGTGGAGTTAGCGGGGATGGATATCCCAGGCACATATGTTTACATTTGATTTTGTTTATATTTTTTATTTTTAAAATTTTTTATATTTTTTTTCTATTTTTATTATATTAAAATTAATATATTTAAAAAAATAAAAATATTATTAATTTTTATAAATTATTTATTAAAAAATTCTAATTATTATTATTATTTATATTAAAGTATAAAATAAAATTATAAAAAATATTTTTAAAATATAATCGGGCGGCGAGGCGGGAATAACATGCCAGACCCACCTCGGGTTGAGAAAAATAAACCGTCAGCTAAAAGCGGAGTGCAATTAAACAAACCCGTCCCATTAAAGAGTAGTGGGAACCAATAGCACACCACAGTTTGCATCGATTCATAACTGCTACGTGTTAAAACAACAACATAATACTTAATGTTATTAAGTACTATTCAACATTAAGCTCAAAAAAAGTTCAATTCGACAATAATAAAAAAAACAAACGCTACCTTAGTCTATCATCTCATCGAGGTCAGAGTTCAATGCCAATGCAACCACTACAAGAAAAAATGCAATTCTTGACATATATTATCTTGACTTATGACAATATATGTCAATATTGTGTA
The DNA here is from genome assembly GCA_016808115.1 of Tetrastigma voinierianum. NCBI lineage: Eukaryota > Viridiplantae > Streptophyta > Magnoliopsida > Vitales > Vitaceae > Tetrastigma > Tetrastigma voinierianum. The sequence goes on from JAEQBH010006856.1 coordinate 50,400, forward strand.
TTTAAATTAGCAATTATGACATATATAACTTACTTCAAAGCAATAATGACATACATAAAACTTGTCCATGATTTGGGATGATGGAACCTTGACTTATGACAATATATATGTCAATATTGTGTATTTAATTAAATACACTATCTCCCTTTTTTAGAGCAAGATTCCCTCTCCTCTATTTTCAAGACCGCCAATTTCCTCCCTCCTTTTTCACATCTGTCAGAGCATCTCCAAAGAGGCTCAATAAACCTCTGAGTCGTCACCATCAGGCGTACTCTCTCGGCCACGGCTCCTGCCGACCCATAACCGCTGGCTCAAACCCACATGGCGGCCCGGCGGCGTCTTCGTACGCCCGCCCGGGAGACGAGTGCTCAGTCTGAGGCGGTGCTCGGTGTGAGGACCGGAGTCGGAATCTTAGCGGCAAGGGAAGCGACAAGATTCATGAAAAGCATAATGAGAGCGTTGAAGCGAACAAAACCACCTCCATGAAAGTGCAATATGACAGGAATCTTGGTGTTCGGAGGAACAACCCGGGGCCGGTAGATCTGGAGGAAGGTGCCGATTGCGGGGTTGAGAGCGGTGGGAAAATGTCAATGGACTGATTCTTTTCTTTTTAGTTCAAATTTGGTGCAAATGAATTGGATTTTTATGGTTTTGCTTGAACTATTGTATTTCAATTGACAGAAGATTGGGGGGAGACTATGTTTTCGGCTTTGAGTAGGGTTGGAGGCAGAGATTTCAGCAACATGGCTGTTGGATACAACAATGTTGATGTGAATGCTGCTAATATGTATGGTGTAGTTGTTGGGGATACTCCTGTGAGTTTGTGTAGTTGTTGGGAATACTCATGTGCTTTCGAATGTCCTTTTGTTGTTGTTGTTTGTATATGAATTGTGCTCAACATGTTCATGTGTATGTATGCAACAATTATTAGTGAATGAATCGTCATGTGATGAAATTACTCAATGAGATATCTTTGTATATGTGACTATTTGAAATTTGTTCTTTACATTAGAAGAATGAATGATCGAAAGCGCATGTCATTATGTAATAGTTAATACCATGTCATTGGTATATGAACAAATGGCGAACAATTAGATGTATCATGATCGATCTCGAGATTAAGCGATGTTTTGTAAGTATTTGTTTGATGCTTTATACATGTTTTTGCCTCTCTTGGTATTTCATGTTTTTTGATGGTACACTCCAAGGCTTGTTTGGACATTGGTTTCCACTGTTCAAAGGGAGGGATCTTTAGTTTTGATTTTATTACTATTGCGGAGGATTTCTTTGAAATCTGGAAGGTGAAAATTAGGGTTGGGTTTTATATATCTTCTTGAAATGGTAGGCTAGGTTTGAAAGCTTGATTTTTCTCGCCGGATATAAGAGTGGAGTAGGTTAGGATTTTTTTTGAGTTCTTACATTCTTATTTTTTCAAAATGATGCATTTGTTGGGTTTCTTATAAATGGTTTCTCCTTTTATGCATTTTCAGAATGACTTGCTCCTTGAGTTTTATCAAATGGGTTCTTCTTCCTAGTCTTGTTGTAGAAGAAGCGAGAACAAGAATGAGGAATTGAGAAGAGTAGTGAGACAAGGAGGGGCAGAAAGAAGGAAGACAACAACCTCCCACAGTTCCAAAGTTATTAAATATGTGAAGGGCTGGAAGCGGTATGCTTCTGGAAGCCTGCTATACGCCAATGATTTCTTTATTTTTGGTTTTGAGGTTAATAAACATGCCCTGTTTTGCTTTGGTTTCCTATTTTGGTTTGGTTTCGATTTCGATTGGTTTTTCTTCTTTTGGAAAATTTTGCTTTGGTATCACTTATCCATGTATGCTCTATTATGCTCTAGACTCTTTGTATTCTCTTATTGAAGTATTTATGAAATAACTAAACAGATGGTCTCGAAACAAGGAAACAAAACGAGAAAGAAAAATGGTTTGAGCAGGGGAGTTAGGTTCACCACTTTCAAATTTCAGCAAGGTTGTGAACCCCCTTACATCATACAGGCGCAAATCTGATTCTTGACTCAATGGAACTCCATAGGGGTCAGAACACCTCAAACGGAGTTCGGACGAAAAAGTTATGCTCGTCCGAAGTTAGAGACACAAAACTGGAAATTTTTTGCACACGGGTGCGAAAATTTCGCACCCATGAACAGTAGTGCGAAAATTCGCACCCATGAGCTAGTGCCAGTCGCACCCACATGCAAATGCCCATGAAGCTATGCGAAATTTATACCATGAAACAGTAGAATTTTCGCACCATGTGCGAAAATTTTCCAATTTTGTGCCTCTGGCAGAGCGACCGCCTTTCATCGAACTCCGTTTGTAGCTCTGTAAATAGTCAGAAATATCTGGGCTATGCTGTGAAGCAAGTGAGATTCACAACGCGAGAAGACGAAAGTAGTGAACGTTTGTTCGAAACCGATTTCTTTTGTTTTTATTCCCTTGTTTCTGCTCTGAGAACGACTCATGTAGTCTAACAAGATATTACAAGAGTCTAGGCTCAACGGCGCCTCGTGAATAAGTGATGCGATGATACACGAAAATGCTATGCGAAGAAAGAATGAATGTGAAATACATAAATGATATGAATATATGAATACGAATGAATAGATAAAAAATTATATGATATGTGATTACAAAATATGAGCGTACATGAAAGCATATATGAAAACTCCACTAATGGTATTCAGGTGACACCCTCGCTTGAAATCCTTATAGGAAGCAATGGTATTCAGGTTGGGGTGTTCTGAGTCATTTACCTGAGAATAGGTAGCATCAGGCTCCACTAATCCACTAAATAGTATAGGAACCTCAAAAAGCTTGTCTTTCTACGTTTGGTGCCTTGAATTTGAGGACAATGAACCCTTGTTCATTACATGGGGTTTCATCTTATACCAATAATTAGTTAATATCATTTTTATTTCCTTATTTTATTTGGTATAGGTATCAATTAATGAAATACTCAAGATGCATGGTATTTTTTACAGAGATTTCAAGATGTATATACGAATGTGTTACGTACTAATATTTTGGTTGTACGGTTGTTATTTTGGTAAGATTAAAGTTTGTGTAGTTACTAAGATTTTATTACATGGATTTCATCTTCAACTAATAATTAATTAGTGTCATTTGTTTATTTATTTTTTGGCTCTGGTCGGAGTTAATGAAAGACTCAAAGGTTGTTTTGCATAGAGACATTTAAAGATGTATATACATGCATGGGTTATTAATATTTTGGTTGTATAATTTATCTATTGGTTCTATAAGTTTTTATTTTTTATGTATGTATTATAAATAGAACTTGATTTACATTATCTTTTGGTATCTTTTGTTCTAAGTAAAGTTGCTTTAGCTTCTCTTTTGAATATATTATTTTGTTTGTATATTATTGAAAGGGAGGACAACTTAATTTAAATTAACACAATATATGTACATGTGTTTTTAATAGCTACATGCATATTTATATGGTGCATTGGTTAACAAGATAAAGTCTTTAGTTATGAAAACAAGGTATATTTTGTATTAAGTGTTTTAAATTAAGCAACAATTTTAAATATGCCAACAAGTCATTTGCATCATACTTCTTCATTGCAACATTAAATCTTATTTTAAATTTTCAAAGGCTATCATAGCATCTTCTAATTCCAATTTATAATCTATGGTGAAGGTGCTTATGACATATTTTAAAGAAACCATGATTTATTTGAACCTATGAACCTTGACACCATATGGTAGTAGAAAGAATTATATTGATTAATAGAAAAACACATTCATTGACATTTTATATATGTCAAGGTTGCTGATACACCTACCTTGACACTGCAATAGATGACATATAAGACTAGGAAGTTATGATGGCCCATATAACACATACGATGACCAGTCGATGCTTAGTTAAGATGAGTTTTTTTCTTATAGTGAACCTTATATATTGTCGGTATCGATGCTTGGAAGATGTGTTCAGATTAGATTTGATATTTTTGTTTAGAAGTTATGCAATAAAAATGTTAGTCAAAAATATCAAAAATATTTTTTTGATATTTTTAATGTTAGTCAAAAAAATATTTTTAAAATATAATCGGGGCGGGGCGGGGCGGGAATAACAATACCCGAACCCACCTCGGGTTTGAGAAAATAAACCCAAATCCTCTAAAAGCCCGATTACAATTAAACCAAACCCGTCCCATTAAGGGCGGGCGGGGGCAGAAATAACACCCCACTGATTTGTCATTTCCCTACTTACTACCCGATGTTAAAAAAACAAACAACATAATACTTAATGTTGGTAAAATGCTTATTCAACATTAAGCCGAAAAGTTCAATTCGACAATAATAAAAAAAACAAACGCTACCTTAGTCACATCATCTCATCAGTCGGAGTTCGATGCCAATGCAACCTTATATGAAGCGATCATTTGTCGTGCTTGATGTGTTCAGTTAGATTTGATATTTTGTTTTAGGATTATGTAATAAAATGTTAGTCAAAAGTCCTCTCCACGTAAAATAATAGTAACAATAAAAGCAGCGCCGTTTTTCTTTGGATAGGAAAAACCAATGGATCAGACGAACTGCATCTTCGCTCTCTACCAACAGAGCTAAAGCCGGTGTTTATTTATACCTGAATTTTTTTTTAAATAAAATTTGTAATATAGTGATTGTTATAAAAGACCAAATTAAAGCAAATATATAAGTTATATTTGATTTCCTATAAATATAAAAAAATATTTAATCATCAAATAAATTAAATAAGTTTAAAATGACAAAAAAATAATTTATTACTTTTAAATATATTTTAAATTTTATTTATTTTTTCTTTTTATTTATTTATTTTTTTCATTATAGTTCCCTCAAATTTTGTAGGAACCAAACATATTTAATATCTACACTTTTATTTGCATTCTTATTGGAATGTCTTAATTCGATTAATAAATAAAACACATCTTTATCTGTAATCTATTTGTTGAATCTTTTTTCATTGTAACAAAAATGTTGAAAATTTTATTGTTTTAAGTTAGGAATAAAACAGACTCCACAAATGTGAGAATATATATATATATATATATATATATATATATATATATATATATATATATTGATTTGGAAATGAGGTTTTCCCTGTTTTGAAGAAGGAAATTTTGTAGCGCCTCAATTCCCGGGGGTTCTGTTGACAACCCGTCAACCCGCATAATTTCTATCTTAGGTCATTTGGCACCTAAGTCCGCCAGTACGGATCGGGTACCAACTACACCAATAGACAGGTTACTCGACACCACCTCAATACGTCCTTTTACCAGGACCCATTCATTCATATTTAAATCTAAAATATGAAAATAAATAGTTAATTACAGTCCGTAAGAGTTCTGTCACGGCACTCTTACCATAATTACATACCTGACTACTTACACAAGAGTCCAAAACAATTTAATTACAATTCTTTACATAACATACTTTTGACAAAAGTAATACCAAGGTCACAAGTCGACCTCCTTCACAATCACAGCCTTGTTGGAGCGTCGTCTCACATTTAGTCCATTGCTTGAAGGAGTCCACGAAGGGTGAGCGATGCCCGATAGAGAATGCCTCCTACAAGTACTCCCCACCTAAATGCACATGTAATGCCTTTTCATGCACAATCACAATTCACATTCCAACAAGAACATGCCAATTCTATATAGAATAACTACATGACATTCCATGAATGAGACGCGACTCACCATGTACCATGCACCCGAGTCCTCACCGACTCTCTCACACAATGCCTAAGCCTTGTGTGAGCAACCATCATTTTCAATGACATACAATGATCATTTTTATTAAGTCTCATTTATTTTCCACAATCATGAGCCTTTTGTGAGTAGTGGATTTCTGGTGTCGCCTGCATCGCTCTCTGAGCCAGGACACTTTTATGGCCTTTCATTGCTGGGGACTATGTGATGAGTCCAAAAACTCAGTTGATTTTTAATCCATTTTTCTGAGCATATTGCAAGATAAAATGTTGATTCGCATGCAGAAATGTGGATATTTTACCCAAATTTAATTTTGCGAGGAAAAATACGATAGGAAAATCCAGGCAAAACCCGGAAAAGTCAGCCTACAAGCGAGTGAAATTCGCAGCCAGAAAGTCGAGTCGCGACAAAAGAAGTTTATTTTAAGCATAAAACTTGTTTGCCTTTTTCTATATAGACTAAAAACCCCTCAAATGTACATAGTTACAAGAACCTTACACTTCTCTTGCACCCATGTCACTTTGGATAAATTTGCTTAATTAAATAAATCTGTCTTGATGTTTAGAATTTTAAAATTGGGTTTAGTCTATGACACTACAAGTGCTCATGTCATACAAGTAGTAAAATCTGAATGTAAGTCCAGGTATCATTCCCACAGAGATTGACATGAATTAGAGATCAAGTACCCAAACTACTGAAGTTCTATGCTATTTGGACTAAAAGAATTTGATAGTGAAATTTTGTCTAAAATGATATATCCTAGACTATTAACTAAAAATAGAAATTGGAATAACATGAAATCAACTAAAAATATAAAGAACTAAATACTGAATCTAATATGTTCCCTGTGAGAAACGAAAACTATTAGTGAATTATAATGAAACAGTTGATTCCTGCATGAAAGTACATTGCTCTATTGTATTGATGGATATGGATTTGTCCAAGATTGCCTAAATGTTGCAGTCGGATTTCTCCACATTCACTAGTTAGAAGCTCTTGCTTCTCTCGAAGTCAAGATCGAACCAGTTACTTGTATGTCTGCTCTGCTTGTAAGATCTGGGTATTTTTCTTTCTCGATACTTCATACTCATATCTTGATGACTGCAGATCTTTTGCTTTCCTTCTAAGGATTTTTGCAAAAGTTCTACCACTTAATTGGTGGCTCAACCTCAAGATCTATTGATTCATCCTTTCCCTTGATTAGATCTCAACTAACACAGGGTCGGTAACTTCTCTTTAGATTGAGGTGAACTCTCTGATTGTTTATATTGTTAAAAGTTCCCCTCTAACTTCAATTATGAGCGAATGGGGTATTTATCAAAATTAATTTTCAAAGCTCAGCAGTTCATCAATGGTAGTCTAACATAACCATAAGAGAATGCCCTCAGCTCTCAGGAATCTCCATCTCTATGTCACGCAGAGGGCATCCTGGAAATCAGAGCAAGATACACTCCTTAAACTGGTATTCGGTACTACGTAGAACTTAAGCGATTACTTGACACCAAGTCGTAAATCCCAACCCAAATAATTTCTCAGTTTTTTGCATAAAGGGGCGCCTTCGCTCTAATTCAAATCCAACAGAGCTGTGTTCCAATTATTGCATTACGATTAAAGAAATGGAGTGCCAATCACATACATTGTATAATCCTGATGAAATTGAGAAGAAATGAATTCCATAAATTTGTCTAGATTTCATAAATTTCAAGGCAGTAATTTTAAGAAGACAAATAATAGAAATAGAAATCCAGCTCACTCGTTTCTACGCAGCTCGCATATTCAGATCTAGAAAAGAATTCAAGAAGAAAGAAAAAAACTAAAAATAAAGAAAATAAAATTTTACTCTAAGCTATACACTGAGTTCCTCTTCGTTCCTTTTAAGGTAGTGAAGGCCAACGGAAGCTACTTTACTATTCTAACTGCTTTGTCTATTTATAGCGTCAAGAAATTGGTCTAAATGCAAAAATCCTCGGAGTGGAATTTTCAAAGAAAAGCCAGGTTCTTGTCCTAGGTCGTGACCTCGGGTTGATCTTCGAGACATGGATTTCCCTTGTTGCTCTTGTTCGGTCGCGACCTTGTTATACAGTGCGACGGGTTCCTTCTGATTGTTTTGATTAGTGGTCCTGACATCGTTGGTTCAGTGCTTCTCAAGAGTTGATGTCGCGACCATGGTTTCACATCGCGACCTCGTTGTCTTTCCCTTCTATTGCATTCTGAGTCACAACCTCAGTTCTTTGTCAGGACTCCTCTTCTTTGTTGCACTGCACGTGGCGACCTCAGTTTTAGGTTGCGACCACATTTATGTTTCTCTTGCCTCGTTCTGGAGTTGAGACTTCCTTTTCTGTGCTTCACCTTATGCGTGGTCTTCTGCCTTCACAGGTTTCGAATTTAAGGTGCGACCTTAAGTTGATGTTGTGACCTCTTTGATGTTCATTTCCCTTCTTCTGGTCGCAACCTCAATCCTTTGTTTCAACCAGTTTCTTCTTTCCAACCTCTATGCCAGGTTGCGACCTCAAGGTGATGTCACGACCTCATGTTGCTTTTTTTCTGGTTGCATGTAGTCCCAATTGCTCAAAAGAAGTTGCAACCTGGATTTCTTATGCTCCGTTCTTCTTCAGGTCGCGACCCGAATAAGTGGTCGCGACATCGTTTGTGGTCCTTGATTAATAAATGGTCACAACTTCAGTTTCTTGGCAAGGACTTTGTTTGGATTCGCTTCAGGTTGCGACCTCCCTTTAGTTCTTCAACTCTTAATTTGGTTGCAACTTCAAGCTTTCTGTTGAGACTCCAGTTGCCGTTTTCATGTCGCGACCTCAGTAGCGCGTCGCGTCTCGGAATGGAGCCCTTCATTTAAAAACTAGTTACAACTTCATTTTCTTGTAGAGACCTCCCTTGTGGCTTCATTGACGGATCCACGTCGCGACCTCAGATTGACGTCGCGACCTCAGTTATATTCAATTGAAGTCACGACATCAGAGTGGTGTCACGACCGAAGATTCTACTTTAAATATTTCCTTTAGTCTCAACCACACTTCCTTTGTCGCAACCTCTTTCACTTGTTGCTTTGGTAATTCTGGTCGCAAGCTTAACTTCAAGTCACGACTTCATTTGAATAAGCCTTCTATTTCTTCACGAAGGTTAGTCTAGCGATGTAATAAGTAACCTGGGGTCGCCCGAACAAACAGCTTCTTATCCGCGACTCAGAGCTTTCAGTTGCGACTTCATTCTGCCTATGCTGATCTCTACGGTTTCTTTGGGATTTTCGCTTCTACTATATTTTTTTTCAAAATTAAATTTGAGTAAAATATCCACATTTCTGCATACGAATCAACATTTATCTTGTAATATGCTCAGAAAAATGGATTAAAAATCAAATGAGTTTTTGGACTCATCACTATGTCTCTCCATAATTGATGGGTCTTTCACCTTGGGGGGAATCTACCCTAACTTACCGATACCCGACACATATTGTCCTTTACCATTTCATTAATCCGTGTGACTCATTTGGACATTGTCCCATTAACCGAGCCCACCTAATCCAACACCAAACGCAATGTTGATTAATTTACATGTACTCGACATATTCAAGACACTAAGCGATTGTCGATCTTTACCATGTACCCACGACATATATCAAATACCAAACATAGTGTCGATCTACCATTCATGCACTCACACCCATTTAATGCGATGTCCTCGTGCATATGCAATGCAATCATGCCATTACAAATTTTATCATGTCACATGCATAATAGATACTACATGGACAATTCTACTCATGCATATCACCAATACATCTATATGCATACAATTTCCATACATCATTTCACTCATGTCAATATATCATACAAGCGTATATTAACATGTCATTCTATTATCCAACAATGACATACAAAAAAGCAAGCCATGTAATGGCCATTGCACACAACAATTCATCACATATCAACATGTTAGGATACACACATTGACATCCAAACATGTCATAATATTTGAAGTAAGCCACGATAATCACCGTCGGACCTGAGACCCGGCAAAGCGAGCGTAAACATAGGCCTCAGACCATCGTAGTTAAAGCAAGCACTCTTGCCTCTGCCTAGTCGGACTAGAATGTTCTCCTCCACTGTCCCCGGGTTCGTCTAGGTAGAGCCACCTACGCCTAGGCGGATCTGCCCACCTCGCCTGAAATGATGACCTCTCACAGGCGGGTACGCCTATGCCTAGGCGGACCCCTACTCCTAGGTGGACCTTCCCTACGCCTAGGCATAGCAGCAATCTTCCATGTGAAGATTTTCACCTCCACCTAGGAGAGCTGAGGTTCACCTAGGTGACGAAACACTATGCAAAACCCGAAAAATGCAGTTTTTCTCCACCAAACAGGCCCTTAACCGAAAAACCCTCTTTTCCCGGCCAAAAAATGGAAAGTAAATAAGTGGAAGAATCCCTCACCTCACAGGCGCCTTGATACAAGGAGTAGGAAGCCTCTGGCAGGCAACCGATTTCTAGAAATCTCCCTCTTGGATCTTTGGCGAAATCCCTCTTTTCAGGTACTTACGCGTACCTCTCGTCGATGCGATGAACTTTTGTTCTTGGCCCGACGGAAACCGACCCGTAGAACTCCATAGATCTTGGAAGGAAGCTTGGCTCTCCTTTTTCCCTCTTCTCCTCTCTCTCACGCGTGAACCAGCAGGAATGGGCTCTTTTTACCCCTATTCCCTTTTTGTCCCAACTTAGTTTAAGTTGGATGTGGGGCCCATGTCATGCCACGTGTCCACCCCTACCCGAGTCCGATTCTAGCCCGTAGCTACTCATTCCGCCTTAGTTCAAGTTCAAATTATTACCCATGAACTTAGCTCAAGTCATTTCTCGACTTTCGAGATTTTCCCAAGCAATCTCGTCCCTAGGAGTCACTGGTGACTCACCACCTAGAAAATTGTAAAAATTCTGACTGTCTCAGAATTCTACGAAACTTTTCTTGGTCACTAGATTTCACGAGACGAATCCAACGGTGAAATCCATTTCTTATCCAGAGATGCAGGGATTTTCGGGCTTCCCTAAGCGGGTTATGGCAATTTCATTATTTTTGCAATTTTTCAGAAAAATTAAATTTATGGGGTTTTACAAATTCTTTACAAGACAAATATTATACTCAACTATTTCAAGATGCTCTTAGAGCATCTCCAACCATTCTCCATTTTTGACTCCATCTCCATATTTGGAGATTTTGATCAAAAAATGCCCTCCCATCCTACATTTCCATCTTCATATTTGTAGATGCTGAATAGAGAGCATCTCAAATTTGGAGATGTGAATAGTAACTATCATTCCCATATTAACATGTGTACTATTATTATCTCATTATTTTATTTTATAATAATAAAATACTTATTTTAATAATATTTATATAACATATTTTATTTTAAGGAAGACATTTATATTTATTATTGTTATTTTATTAATTTTTGAATTATTTTCTACATACAATACGAGTAAAATGATTTTAATAAATTTGAATAATTTAAATTTTATTAAAATTATTTTTTTGTGTATTATAATACATTTTTATTTATATTTTAAATATAAGGTAACAGATTTTAATAACTAATTCAATAATTTTTTTGTCAAAATGGTTAGAAGATGAGAAGGAATCATATCATTGCCAAAATGTACAAGAGGAAATAATGAAATCAATGAAATATTAAAAAAAAAAAGAAAAGAAAGAAAGAAAGAGATGAACAATTTGGTAAAAATGACCAAGGGTCCTAAGAGCGCTACCGATTTATGATGCTACAACTGTGAAAATGAATGCAACAAATATGAGTTGGAACGTTAAAGATAAGAAAAATAAATTATGCAAAAAGAATCTTGATTCTATATTGATCCATTCGAGCATGGGTATTTAAAGGTGAAAAAAATGGAGATGATTGAAAAAATGACTTGTAAATCCAAGTAATCAAGTGGTCATAATGATGAAGTAATTTTAAAAACATTTAATGAATATGTGGTGTAAATTATAGAAGGTTATATACCACCATATTAGTTTTTTATATTGTATTATTATCATTTGATGAATGTAATTTTATTATGTAGCTTTTATTAATGTTGTTTTATTTCTAATGTAATATGATGCTCTATAATATAATATTTATTAGTTTAAAATACCTTTTAGGTTTTATAATATATATTTTATTAGAGTTTTTTTTATTTAATATAATTTCATATTTATGTTTAAATAAAAAAAATCATATATCATATTCCTAAAAATATTTTAATTTGATAAAACAAATATTTAAAGAATGAATAGTGGTTTTGAGTTAAAAATGAATTATTGGTTGCGATTGACTCTAAAATTGTTATTATCTCTAAATACAAAGAATATGTCGATTTCAATTTACAGTTGGAGATGGAGATTTATGATTGGATTTCCAACCCCTACTTTTCAAAACGGAGGATTATGATTTTACTTCTACCAATGGTCCTGTCGAAATGGGGTAACTACCAAATAGGTACTGTAGAAATATGTTTGAAAAAAAAAGGTACCATAGAAATATCTCTTTTATATATATATATATATATATATATATATATATATATATATATATATATATATAACCATAGAAATATCCTAAAATAATTTAAAAATATAAGTTTCGTGAACATGAGCATCGTGATATGATTGAAGAATAATAGAAATTACTCCTTTTGCAAAGAAAATGAGAACTTCCCTAAGAAATAGAATATGAAACTAACTCTAACTATGTAAATATCATTTTCCTGAAAATAACAATAAATGAAACTTACACATTTCTTTGAACTAAACCCTTAACATTTCGAATAAAAAAGGAAAAAAAGAAAGGAAATAGTAACACATATATCAAATTGAAGAATGATATTTTGAAGGGCCGGCCTAAATTACAACTCCATTATACGGGAGTAGTAGTGAAGATGAATTACAATTTTATTTATAGAAAAAGAGCTTAGTATAAGAGTATAAATTGTTTTTTTTCTTATATGATATATATACCTTCATGTATGTACATTTTAGGGGAATTATGTTAAGGTGTACTATTGCACAAATCGGAAAGGAAAAATAGAGCGTAGTAATGGATTTGCGCCGCCAGGCGTGCAGGCGTCGACGCGGTTCGCCGTGAAATTTCACGGCCGGGATCATCTCACCTTGCTCCTCCTCCCTGGCCGGTGCGTGTGCAAGGTGGGTGGCCGGAGTCGCCTCCCACGGCTGAAGCAGGCGACCTGAAAATGGGTCGAACAGCCGGTTTGGTGTTCACGATTTTGGGGAGTCTTTTTTCTAGGGTTTTGGAGCTCAAAATGAGTGTCTTGGGGCTAGGGTTTCATTTGGCACGCAAGGCTAGGTTTATATAGGGCCTAGGGTCGCTTTCAGGTAAAAATTGAAGACAGCTTTAGACATTGTTAAAATGCTGTTGTTTGAACTCTCCATGGTCATAACTTTTTATCCGTAAGTCGGATTTTGACGTTCAACCCGTCTATGAACTCGTATCGACGAGGCCTATGAAATGATGTCTTAGCCAACCCAAAATTATTTATCCTTGAAAATGTCAACTTTGGTCCACATACTAAGTGTTGGTCAAACATGGTCAAACTTGGTCAAACTTAGTCAAACATCAAGCGTGTTAAAAACTTGTATTATTTGAGTGGTCATTACAACTACCCTCTTAAAAGAAAAAATTTTGTCCATGAAATTCGTACTTGTGTCATGGAAGAGATGAGATGCGCTCGCATTTGGTCATCTGGCTCCCAAGTCGCCCCTCCTCGACTAGGTGGTTTCTCAAAGGACTTTCACTAAGGATATTGTCTTGTTCAAACTCCTTCTCTTTACCCCGGAATCTGCAGCATTTGTTCCTCATAGGATAAGTCATCCCTCGGCTCAATCTACGATTGCCTCTAACACATGTGAGGGATCGGAGATATACGTCTTATTAACATGGAGATAATGGAAAACATTATGGACTCGAAAGCTCCTTGACAAGTCTAATTTATAAGCCAGCTGGACCTATCCTCTCACTTGATCTGAGGTCCGATGTAGTGAGACTTAAGCTTCCCTCGCTTCCCCAGAAAGCGTACCACGCCTTCAAGGAGAGAGTTTTAGAATACCCAATCCTTGACCTCAAACTCAAGATCCTTTCTAAACATCGCATAAGCTCTTTTGCCTATCTTGTTGCTTTCAACTTTGCGTATAACATTAACCTTGTCTGATTGTTTATACAATCTCGGGACTAGTAATTTCCTTTCTCAGTCTCATTCGGCGCCAAGGGAGTGCGACGCATTGTTTCTCATACAATGCCTCATAGCGACATCTCAATGCTTGAGTGATAAATTTGTTATTATAAATGAACTACGCGAGTAGATATTCATTCCAATGTCCCTTGAATTGCAGTACGCATGACCTCAACATATCCTCCAAGGTCTGAATAGTCCTCTTAGATTGTCCATCGGTTTGAGGGTGAAAAGCGGTACTCAAATTCAACTTGACACCTAGTTCCTTCATCAACCTCTTCCAAAACCTCGAAGTGAATCATGGATCTCTATCAGAGATGATCGACACTGGCACCCCATGCAAACTCACTATATGATTCATAAAGAGTTCCGCTAGTTTATGAGGAGAAAACTTCTCACGAATAGGTAGAAAATGCGCGGACTTGGTGAGTCGATCAACTACTACCCAAATGCCATCATGTCTCTGAGCTGTGGGAGGGAGTTTGAATAAAATCAATTATGTGCTCCCATTTTCACTCCGGATAGGTAAGAGGCTGCGAAGTCGAAGGCTTTTGTCTCTTGCCTTCACTTGTTGGCGATTAAACGCGGATACATACCGGCAGCTTCTCTTTTCATCCTGACCACCAATAATATTCCTTGATTGTCACGGTACATCATGGTACTACCGGGAGTGCATAGCATAAAAGCGAGTATGGGCTTCCTCCAATACTTGCCTTTTTAACTCTTCAGCTGCCGGAACACACAACCTAGAACCAATCACCAAGGCCCCATCGTCTCTAATAGCAAAATCCGACTATTCCCCTTCCTCGACCTTCTTTCTCATGCTCATCAAATAGGGATCTTCTAGTTGCGCCTCGAGAATTCGATCTACAAGTATCGGTCGTAGTTGGAAACTAGAAAAAAGTTCTCCTGAGGCATGCATCCCCAACTCAACACCCGACTCACGACTCGGCCGTGATTGTATTTATGCATATAAACGAAGAGCCTATAGACTTCCTACTCAAAGCATCCACTACCACATTTGCCTTACCTGGATGGTAGTCAATAGTGCAATCATAATCCTTAAGTAGTTCCATCCACCTCCTTTGCCTTAAGTTTAGCTTCTTCTGGGTAAACAAATATTTAAGGCTCTTATGGTCGGTAAATGTATAAGTAAGCCTGTCTGATAATGCCTCGATTCTTCAATGCGAAATTACCGCGACAAGTTCTAAGTCATGGGTAGGATAATTCAGCTCTGTTTCTTCAGGCATGCGGAAGCATACGCCACAGCTCTATTATGTTGCATCAACCTTTTGAGCACAAACCTTGGTATGAAGCATCGCTGTAAACCTCGAACCCCTCGTTGCCTACGGCGATGTCGAAAGCCGGTGGCGTCGACTTTTCCTTGAGTGTTTGGAAGGTCCTCACACTGTCAGTCCACTCCAAATTTAACCCATTTTCTAGTCAAACAGTGAAGTGGTCCTGCTATTTTTGAGAACCCTTTATGAACTGTAATACCACGCTAATCTAAGAGAGCTCCGCTATACATCCCGCAGTAGTTGGTTGTTCCCGGTTGCCCACTTTGCCTCTGCAGCCACGAGGATCACATAAATGCCATCGCGAAACCACATGTCAGAAATCCCTCGGCTCAACCAAAACTCACATTTTTGAACTTATACAGCGATCTTTGCCTTAAAGTCTGTGACACCAAACCCAAATGTGTCTCATGCTCAAACTTCCTTCTCGAGTACACACACACGAATATCGTCGATAAAAATGATGAAAAAATCGATCCAAGTATGGACGAAGACATTCATCAAGTCCATGAAATTTCTTTAGGGCATTGGTGAGCCCGAAAGACATCACTAGAAACTCATAATGCCCATATCTCGTCTGTATCGTCTTGGGAATGTCAGGTTCCCCAATCATGTGATGGTACCTTGACCTCGAGTCGATCTTGGAGAACACTTTTCACCACTGGAGCTGGTCAAATAAATCATCAATCAGGAAAAGGATATTTATTACGAATGGTGACCTTATTCAAGCTAATGCGTAGTCTATGCAACCTCAAGTACCATCCTTCTTCTTCACAAATAACACCGGCGCTCCCAGTGAAATCTGGGCTAATAAATCCCCGAATCCACTAGCTCTTGTAATTTGAGCCTTCAACTCTTTGACTCAGTAGGGTGCCATTCTATAAGAGTGGTAAAAAATGGGGCGTACCCGGGGGGACTAAATCAATATGGGAAAATCTATCTCGTTCTAGAGTAAACACGGAAGATCGTCGAACACATCGAGAAAGTCCCTTTACTCTTTGTACGTCCTCACAATCTCGGCCGTTGCTACGAGTGTCAACTCGTGAAATTTAGATACCCCTTACAACCTTTTGAGTAAACATCTAGCGAAATAAGCGAAATCAAACCACGAAGGTGCTGCGCCTCAAGCTCTCCATATAAGACTACAAGCGGTAGTCCCGATTAGATCTAAATATCACCTCCTTGCGAAGCGATCCATTTGAAGCATAGTTTGACCGACGATCAAATCCAAAGATCACATCCAACCCCTTGAGATCTATTAATATCAAATTTACCTCCATATCTTGGCCTCGATGAAAACAAGCTACCATAAGCTATCGATTAGGCCATAAGGATTCTCACATTGGGTGTGGCGATCTCAAACTATAACCTAAAGGAGCTAGTCGTCTCGACTCGTGCAGCATACTCCCGTGAAATAAAAGTGTAGCCCACAGGTCAATGAGTACGTGCATAGTCACCAAGAATAGATAATGTACTGTCACAGCGTCGGGGTGGCACATGTGCCTCTGGCCAGTCATAGCATAAACTGCGCCTCCTAGCGGGTGGTAGATCCTCTCTACGTCTCTTGCCTCACAGTCATTTGGTGTAGGCGCTCTTGTCGTGCTAAGGAACACGAGTTTGCCTGTCTGCATATCCGGTCCTCCATGCCCACTAGTCCGCTGGAATTGAGCACCTGATTCTAAGACTCTAGTTTGGCTGGATCCTCGATAGGGGAAGTCCCTCTTGAAATGTGCATGCACACTTGAAGGCATGTATTATCACGGCATGGTCCATCATGGATCTTACGCCGCGTCTGGCCGACGGAAGCCGTCTCGGCACAGTTCCCTTGAAAATAGATCTTTGCCACTACTCATCGTCCCGAAATCCGAACCGTGTATCCACCTCTCTGAAACACACTCTGTGGCACCACGTCTGTCCCCCACTTTGAGATCTGCTGTCCGGAAGATCGGGGCTGAAACACTACCCCTCTTGGATGATCACATTTGGGGTTCCCGAAGACAATCCATCGTATGATCGCTTAGTCGGCATATTAGGGTTTGTCTCTCCTCTCTAAATGACGTCGTTGGCGATATGTGGGATGATCGGAACCTGAGAGGCTCAAAGCTATCAACTCAATTAACCCATCGAGAAACCTCCTCTTCTTCACACGACCTCATCCGCAGCAAATTGGGACATAAATCGATAACTCGAACCTACGCTCGTACTTTCGAAAGCGTCATCTTTACCACTGAGTGAGCGTCTCAAACTCTAGCCTCTTGGTCTCAACGAAATTTGGGAGCACTTCAGTGTGGCTTGACCTTGAAGGCGTGCCCAAGTGTGACGTTTCCTAATAGTCTATCATCGCCCACCACTTCCTTGCACTACCCTCGAAGCAGAAAACTAGCTATCTGACTCATCCTCATGGGACCTTTGCGTACCTTCGTCAAAATCTTCCTACGTGTCATCCCCCTTCGGGGATAAAGCCACCATGGGATCCATAGAGCCATCAAAACCCACTTCTCCAAGTCTACGAGCCTGATCAACAGTAACATCAATAAACCCACTCCTCTCGAGTGATCGAGCCAGGCGCTCGACAAGATTCTCCTCGCCAAGTAGTCTTTGTCTGAACTTTCCATGAGCCTCTTGAGCCTACGTCACCTCGTGCGCCATCGGGAAGAAGAAGCCCATTCCCCGAGAATAAATGAAAGAACGAGAATCAATTCAAGTATAAGGTTAGGCAATTATACAAAACAACTGGATGAGTTGCCTGATAATGTCTGACCCCAAGATTTAGAAACCTAGAGCTACGATACTAAGGCGACAAGACGGCCGGATACTCGGGGTTCTCGAGTGGTCACTTTAGTGAAGTCCCTGCAGCGCAATCCATAGGAATTACACAATGGAACCCCCCACCTAAGAAGAAGTAAACATGCGATACCCTGATACCTTAATTATATAGAAAAATCCACGGCGGCTTAAATCCACGACCATTTATCTTAGTGTAGGTCATAACCACAAACATACATAATAAGGACTCATATGAGTTCAATACTAATATCAGAGCATTCTAAAAAGAGTATTTGCGAATTTAGGGGCTATAAATAAAGATAAATAGTCCCGATAAACCAAACGTTAGATGAGATAAAAGTACTAATTTTGTGCTTGAAAAAGCGTGTTGAATGCAGGCGCAAAGGTAAGCCCCTACGAAGCTTGCTGGACCTTGGGAACATATTTAAAAAAAACAATAAACGTGAGATAATAAATCTCAGTGAGTGGCATAATTTATAAGGAAAATAATGTTTTTATTTTCGAACATTTCTTCTCTCAAGACCTCACGTCCACTCTTTTGTAAGGTTCCCCGTTTAGAAACATTTCACAAAACCCAACTTTATACCCAAGTCAACAATGTGAAATTCATGCTCAAAAATTTAATCGACATAATTACTTCGAAAATTATAACCTGAATTTGTTCACAACATAAAATTTAGCATAAAATATATATAACCATCATGTCGTAAAAATAATCATGAAAGCTCTGATAACCCATAAATATTAAAATGGTTTTACCTTACTCAGAAACCAACAATGTACCGTACCATATACCCATAGTAAATCGTCGGGTAAACGGAGCCATCAACGTGAACAACTAATAAACCGGATGAAAACTGACCATCACGTGGCAACTAATGAAACCGGAGTAAAACCGACCATCACGTGGCAACTAATAAACCTTAGGTAAACGCAGACCATCACTAGCGACTAATAAACCGGGTAATCCAGGTATCTGCAGTAGTGGAAATAATATGTAATCGTTTCCTTACTCACATGTACCTTTCCAACGATACTGTATTATAATTATTTCACAAAATCTCAAAATCTCTTTCTTAAAACAATAAGTTTTCAAAGTGGTTTAAAACCTCAATCCACGTACCCAACATATTTAAATACCACAGACTCATCCATAAACTTAGTAAAACTTCCAAATATTTAAAATGTTGACAAAATTTACATGAAATGATAACTTGTTTATATGAAAACATGTCATTCTATTTGTGCATAACCAACCATTCGATCAAATGATATATTTATTAAATAATTAACCATAATTATATACCCGATATAATACCCACGAAACATTTAAAACATATAAACCACTCATAGACTCTGAGCGCTTTCAGTCCTGCTCCCTGCGGGATCGTCCTCTGGCTCGGCGTGAGTGCACGTAATATAAATAGACACCACTTGAAGCTCCGATGGCTGAACCCGACAACATTGGAATGCCCCGAAGGCCTTAGAATAACTTTTAGAACTATGAAACCATCTAAATTGGACTCCGACAGGTCCAATTACACAGTGTGCCCTATAGACCCGGTACTCAAAATTGGGGCTTTTAACATGGGAGCTAATTTCCTGAAATTGAACCATCCAATAATTCATAAAAACATCCAATTTTACTAATCCATCTTCAATATTTCCAAACTTGACCAATTGGTACTCAATTCGGAATCCCGACCTTATCGGTAACTACCTAAATGACCTAAAAATGAAAAACTAAACAAGCGGCGTCAAATTCACAAACCATATATCAGCGGAAATCCGAGACACGAACACATCGGTACCCTTACCTTGGTCCAAAGGTTCTTCGTGGTGGCGAAAAACTCGATCAGTCGGCTTGACTTTGTTTTGTATTATCTTTCAGCGGTGAGGAATGCGCAAAAAGGGACCATGGAAATAGGTTCAGAGGGTCCAAAAATGAGTGGGGAGGTATGGGTCAACTGGAGTGGTCGGAGAAAATGCAGAAAAAACGGTGACCGCGGTGGCGCGGCCAGCCCGGAGTCTTCGCCCTGCCTGATATGGGCGCGTTCGGCGGCGGTTTGCCGTGAAATCTCATGGCCGGGATCATCTCACCTTGCTCCTCCTCCCTGGCCGGCGCTTGTGCAAGGTAGGTGGCCGGAGTCGCCTCCCACGGCTGAAGCAGGCGGCTGAAGTAGGTCAAACAACCCGATTCGGTGTTCCGCGATTTTGGGAATCTTTTTTCTAGGGTTTTGGGCTCCAAAATGAGTGTCTTGGGGCTAGGAGTTTTTCATTGGCGCTCAAGGCTAGGTTTATATAGGGCCTAGAATTAAGCTTTCGGTCGCGAAAGTGACTTTGGGCCATTTGTTAAAATCTTTGCGTTTAGACTCTCCATGGTCATAACTTTTTATCGTAAGTCAGTTTTGACTTCGGCGAGATCTATGAACTACCGTATCGACTAGGCCTATGAAATGGTTTCTTAGTCAACCCAAAATTATTCATCCTTGAAAAAGTCAGCTTTGGTCCACATCTTAAGTATTGGTCAAACCTGGTCAAATATGGTCAAGCTTAGTCAAACTTGATTAGCGTGTTAAAACTTGTATTGGCCCCGAGTGCAGGTCATTAGGTGGATCATAGTCAGGATGTGTTTCCACAGGGTCCGGATTAGTCATGCTAGCGATGTAAGCGTTAGCTGTACCAAAGGCAACATGAGCGAGTGGCACTAGTGGCAGCATGGTGAACCTTACAGTAGATTCCCGAGGCTTGCCATAGCCAGTAGTGTCTTTCACATACTCCTTGCCTTGTAGGATGCACCACCCCTAATGCAAATCCACTTTGAAGAGGCATGGTGGCGAAGACCTCTTAGCGAGATGCGGTCCTTGCGGCTCTCGAGTATTCTTTGATGGCGGTGATTCAAGGATGGGAGCTGCTTGAGGGCCAGTTCATTGTCGTTGGGGTATCGCTTGACGTCGAGCTCTTGAGCCCCTTCCCACTTTATCGCGGGTGATTACCTGTGCATCGCGATTTCTATCTCATGCTTCTTTTCTAAGATCGCGACTTTTTTTTATCTTGGCCCGCAATTAGTCATTCTCTTGTTGTAAGCGCTTGGCCTGACCTTGCAACTCCTTCATCTATCTAGCTTGTTCCCCTTGTTTTCTTTCCATGTCATGATGCTAAAGGATGAATTGATCTTCTGGCAATTGGTTCATCGGAATGCTTGTCATCGCGATTGCCTTAAGCGATTTAGACGTAGAATAGGGGATCAACAAAGTCCCAGATGGTGAAGGGCTATTAGACAATCGTTGCAGCCAAGCCCTTGCAGCCTGTAGGCGAGACTTTTTGTTCAATTCCCACGGATAAACGCGAATTGATTCTTAACTGGAATAACTGAATAAATTGGCACCGTTTTTCTAGTAAAGGACATTTGTGGATGTCTAGATTAGAGAGGGAATATAGAAGTTTCTCTATTGTTAAGGATTGAAGATTAGGACAATCGTCAATAACTAATGTTTCAAGAGAGGCTGTAGCGTGAAGACTTGCATCTATCATGGTAGGAGCTGAGTTTCTACGATGCGTAGTAGCAAGGCTTGTAGGCAGCTTCTTTCAAAGATTAGAGCTTAGGGTAGCCCCAAAGAGTCAAGTATTCAAGAGAAGGTGTTGAAGTCCTGATCCTGTTAAGGATTGGAGCCTTAGGCAGTCTTGTGAAATAAATTGGAACTCAGGGCATGAAAGGATAGATAAGTATTTGAGCGAGGTAAACTATTGAAGCCCCCTACCGCTCAAACACTTGAGGTTTGGAAAACATGCAATTTGAAGAGTGAGTAGCGTAGGGCAGCGGATGCTTCACGAAATGGCTCCGATGGATGCTCCTCTGATGACTCTAGGTTGACATCCGGCTTAAGAGTGTAAGAAAGAGTATCTGCTGCGGACCCAGTCCACGGGTCGTGAGTTGGTGGCAATAGCTAATTTTCAAGTTCCACGTGGGTTAAGTCAAACCATCTTTATTGAAACAACAATTGTGGACAACCTGTGTTCCATCTACGCATTAGGTTGGGATTGTGTCTCCCTGCAGCAGACAGCAGGCATCGTGTGATGCCAGTCTGTATTAGCATGCCCAGTGGCTGGGCAATTCAATATATTCAAGATCAACAAGTTTGGATTGTCACGTACCGAAGAGAAGTGGGCTCCTCTTCTAAAATCGAGATGGAGAGGGAATTAAGACCCTTTAGATCAGAGGTACTAAAATTAATCAACTTAGGGAAGACGACGATTGAGAAGGTTGGTGGGACATATAAATCAGTTCCACTCCTGCCGATTTCTATTGTTTCAAGAGATGGGTGATAACATCTGAACAATTCCCGTAGGAGAAACTGAAGTCTGTGGTCTTGTTTGAATTTTAGTGATTTTAGTGTAGTGGGTAAACAAACTTTGTCCGAGGATCTGGAGAAATGACAACCAATGATTTCCAAATGTTGCATAGAAGAAGTGGGGGTTCCTTGGATTTCCTCCTCTAGTAGAGACTCTACATCATGACATTGACTAACTCTTAGCACGTGTGGTTCCATTGGTAGTTGGTTCCACTGAGACACACTTGAAATTTCAACATCTGAAGTTTGAAGACAATTAAAGTCAGAGGCTGACCTTTTCAACTGCAATTTACCATAATCAACCATCTTCAAATCACGAATGGCTGGAATTTGGTTGAAGCCTCAAGCAAACGCGGATATGCATAATTCAAGATTCACTCAAAGAAGGAAGCTCTTACAGTAAATTTCCTTTGAGCACAATGACGGTCCCGATTAAATAAGCTCCACGGAGACAAAGGAATTTGCATCCACAATATGACCATTCCTCCTAATTGTCCATATTCTCAAATATTAAAGTTTACGGGATCGAAAGGAGGAAGAAGCGTCACCATGAAAAACAACTCTCTTACCTTTCATCCCTATCGTCCATTTTCAAAAAAATTTTGTAAACGACAAAAACTTAATAGTTTTTTTGTTGTATCATCTCAGTGACATACTTTTACCGAGATATATAATCATAAGATAAATCTCACTCACGTAAAGATAAAGTTCGTTGTCTTGAATAATTAGATTAAAAAATGCATGTGAGTGGAGGCATGTATTTTGTTGTGGTATGTGGTTCATATTAAGACTAAAAGGTTGGGCAAATGATATGTATATTTAAGGGTATAAGAGTATTTTGTAATTTGGTCATATCGGGGAGTTATTATAATACCTTTTATGTAACCTTATTTGGTGATAGTGAAAAGTTCAAACCGTCGTTCGTGGATGCGAGACATCTTGTCGAATCATGTAAAAGTTATTAATATTTTTCTTGTTTTTTCTTCCTTGATTCTCAACATATTTTAAATTCAAGAATAAACAAGATGACCACCAATCTCTAGCTAAGTGATCTTTGGAGATGAAATAAATTATTGTTAGAACAAAGGGAGCATGAGTTGTCATCGAAACTATACATGGAATTTGGGATTTTTGCATTCAAATATTACGAGTTTGATTTTAAAATTTTCTTTTATAGACTCATTTCTCCCTCCATAACATTTGTTTTTCGATTTCTTTAATAAACTCATTCTCGATTCCTTTGTATTTTGAATCTAGGGAGGCGGCGAAACAAAAACTCCAAAGGCTCATTTGTTTAGATATTTATCCTAATTTTAAATTAAAATAAAGAAAATTTATTTGATAACAAGATTTTATTTTTTTATATTTAAAAAAATAGAAAACGGGGTATTTTTGAATGATATCTTTTAATTATTTTTATATTTTTAAGATTATTTTAAAATAATTTTATAAACATTTACAATAATTAAAAGTAAAAAATTAAACATAAAAATTATTTTGCCTATCATGTCTTGCTTATGTGGTAGTACGCTCAAAGTTTAAAAAATACAAGGGCATAAGAAAGGGGGGTCTCGGGTTCCAGTTATAGTGGGGACAATTTATCATACTGTAACTAAAGTGTTTAGCTTTAAAAAGACAAAATTTGTTTTTAAATATATTTTATAATGTTACCAATAAGTTAAAAAATATTTTAGGTTTTTTAAAAAATATTAAAAAAAAACTAATTTAAAAATAATTAATAAATATACATGTGAGCTCCTACAATTGGTGTACTTTCTTTTATTATTCTTTGGTTATTTATTGTGAAAAGAAAAGACGGAACTTAGTGGATTTATTATTTATAAAAATTTATATCACGATTAGTTTGGATTTTTATAAAGAAAAAGAAAGAATAAGAGTAGTAGCTAGGGTGGAAGGGACCGGGTTTAAGCTCTTCTTGAGCATACTTCAAAACATGTCTATTGTTCAATAATGCGAGACCAGAAGCCATGTAAAGGTAATAGAAATGGTCTCATTTTTGCCACTATCATAGTCTACTGTTTCAAAATTCATAAAATAACAAAACAAAAGGTATTAAAAGAGAGAAGGCATCACAATAGAACCTCATATATATCCAAATGAAGTGGCACGGCCAAAAAATAAGTTGAGCGGATCACTAAGACTTAGTTTGGAACCCAAAAATTTTTAGCGAAAGAAAAGAAAAAACTAAATAAAATAATTTTTTCATCTTTGATTTCACAATGGACAATATAAAGAAAATAAAATATAATCAAAATTCCTCGAAATATTTTATTTTTCCTCCAAATTTCTTTCTTTGCACTTTTTCTTCCCTATTTTCCTCTCCATTTTATTTCCTTAGTACTTTTTAGGTTCCAAACAAATCCTAAGGCTCCATTTGGAACCCGAAAAGTAGTAGGGAAAGAAAATAAAGAGGAAAACTGGAAGAAAGTAAATTCTGAGGGGAAAAAAAAGGTTTAAACCTAATACATTAATTCTATATCAAACTCATTTTATTTGTTTCTCAATTATTATTATTAAAGACATGATACTTATATTAAACTCAAATCCAATCAACCTTGGAATTTTTCGGAGAGTTGGTCATTTAATATGATATATATCGGAGCTTGGTCGATTCACCTTTCCACAATTTATTCCCCCATTTGTTTTAGTGAGTTCATGAAGGACTCTATTAGTTTGTTTGAACATGTAGTATGGATCCTAAGAAAATATGTAAAATTTTGAGAATTTTGTATTGTATTTAGATTTTTATATTTTACATAGTAAAACTAAACATGAAAATCATTTCCTTAATTATTTTTTTCTTTCTTTAGTACTTTTCGGGTTCCAAATGCCAACTAAGGTGTCTTAGTTCCGCAGGAATGTACTAATGAAAGAAAAATTGCTAAGTAAAATGATTTTATCATATTTTGATGTCTAATGAAAAATGTTAAAAAATAAAATCAAATATACATAGGTATTTAGAAACTTAAGTATTTTAAAATTATTTATTTTTATAATGACAAATGAAAATAAATAAAATAAGTTTGAAGTATTATTAGATAAAATAATACATTAGATTTAATTTATTTTCATTCATATTTTTTCCTTCTACTTTTCATTTCTATTTTTTTCCTTACATCTTCCTTCATTTTTTTTGAGAACCAAACATAGCCTAAATTAATATTAGAGGGGCTAAAATAAAAGCATAAATCACTTGCATGGTTAAATGATAATTAGTTTTTACTTTCAATTTAAGCAATGTTTGTGCAAGAATTTTTTTTCCCAAAATTTGTGGGAGGCAAAATTTTTTTTTCCAAAGCCCTAAGTGGATCTGCCGGTATCCAAATGCATAATAGATAAGGGAATTGACAATTCGAGAAAAAATTGGAATACATTACTTGAATTAGTTGGTAATGTAATTTGCTTTGATTATATTGCCTACTATCGATGGAAGACCGGGGTTGGTCAATTAATTAATTAAGTCTAAGTAGTTTCTTGCCCAAGCCTTTTCTGGTTCTTTAATAACCAGAATAGACAATAAGGAAATAAAAAAAATTATAAGGAACAAATTTATGTAGCTTAACCCAGATTAAAAAAAAAAAAAAAAAAACCATGCATGCAAATGAGGAGAAATAAATATGAGTATAAAATTAATTGGAGTGTTGTGGCTATTGAGAAAAATAATCAAAATCTAGAATACCACATGAAGAAAGACTTGAGTCTTTATATTAAAGCTGTAAATTACAAGTACAAGGAGGCCTTATATAGAGCTAGGCTATACAACCCTAGGAAAAACACAAATTACAATCCAAAGGAAAATACAAATTACAATCCTAGGAAATTACAAATAAATATAACAATATATAATAATCTAACATCCCCTCAAACTCATGGTGGAGAGAAGTAGAAGTGGTGTGAAGGTATAACATCGAAGGGAGAAGAAGTCATATGATTGTATGAGCAAAATCAAGAAGCCACGTAAAGGCGATGTACACGATATCATTAGAAAGAAGCGTGTTGGATGCAGC
The DNA here is from genome assembly GCA_016808115.1 of Tetrastigma voinierianum. NCBI lineage: Eukaryota > Viridiplantae > Streptophyta > Magnoliopsida > Vitales > Vitaceae > Tetrastigma > Tetrastigma voinierianum. Next base: position 76,840 of record JAEQBH010006856.1, read on the forward strand.
GCTGGAAGATGGAAAGATGAACCTGATTAACCATATCACATTAGATCTGCTATAGAGAGAGATGTGGTAGGACCCGGACTTGGAATGGGTGTCTGGGCGATAATTCGAGACGAGGTCAAAGTAGTGTTCTGAAGAATACGCTGATGAGTGTAACAGGTTTCAACAGAATGAACTTTGCTCTTACAGAAACTACAGATAAGAAGAGACTTCTTATTGTTATGTTGTCTGACATTATTCCCTTTGCCTTTGAAAACAAAGGTAGGTGAGCTGACATAGGGAAAAACAGGAGTAACAGTTTGCGGAATAATGGCTGGAGTAGCAAGAACCATGGTCTGGATAGAGATGGGTTCAGTCTGAAGATGGGTCTCATTATCAACTAACTTATGAATAGCTTGTGAGACTGTTGGTAAAGGATCCTGATGGAGAATATGACTTCTGGCTAATTCAAACTCATCACGAAGCCCCATTAAAAACTGAAACAATCGTCCTTGTTCACGGTGAACATAAACCAATTTGGTGTTAGTAGAATTTGAGAGAACTGGTTCAGATGCAATTAATTGATCCCAAATAGATTTCAGTCGATTGTGATATACAGTGATCCGCTCACCTGGTTCCTGACCAATCTGATAAAGTTCGCGTGTGAGCTTGAAGTTGCGAGCACCACTCGGTCCGGCATATCGAGTAACAAGTAAGTCCCAAACTTCTTTGGCAATATCAATGTTGCTAAATTCATCAACAATAGATGAAACAGATGTATTACGAAACCAAGTGATGATTTGATGATTAGCACTTTCGATCCTCAATTCAGATAGCGCCGTGATCGAGTTTTTTTGTCCACTTGTTTTGGAATAGGACGGTCACTAGAGACATAAAGCCACAACTTGCGGCCTTTGAGATAACTACGCATGGCTTGAGACCACTGGGCAAAATTATCTCCATTAAAAATAACATGAATCGGACAAGAAATCTCATCACCTGGCATATCAAAATTCCAAATCAGAAAACAGACAATAAAAAGGGAATCAGGATGCGAAAATAAGTCAGAATGCACCTGGTCAAATTTTCGGCCAACGGTCAACGGTCAACTACTGATGTGGCAAAGTCAACGGGATGACGTGGCAAAGTCAACGGGTGCAGGTTAGAGGGAAACGGGTGCGGGAGGAAATGGTGGCAAACAGTGGTGTTCGCGAAAAAGAAGCTATACGGTGGCTGTAATGCCTAGACCGTGAGAGTAGCGGAAAAAAAATCAGAGAGCCTGCTCTGATACCATGAAGAAAGACTTGAGTCTTTATATTAAAAACTGTAAATTACAAGTACAAGAGGAGGCCTTATATAGGCTAGGCTATACAACCCTAGGAAAACACAAATTACAATCTAATGAAATACAAATTATAATCCTTGGAAATTACAAAATAAATATAACAATATATAATAATCTAACATCCCCCCTCAAATTCATGGTAGGGAGAAGTAGAAGTGTGTGAAGGTACAACATCAGGAGAAGAAGTCATATGATTGCAACAAGCAGAATCAAGAAGCCACGTAGGAGATGTACCTGATATCGTAGAAAGAGCAGTGTTGGATGCACTGGAAGATGGAAGATGAACCTAATTAACCATATCCTGTAGATCTGCTATAGAGAGAGATGAGGTAGGATTAGACTTGGAATGGGAGTCCATAGATAATTGACGGGGTTGGAAGTAGTAATGTTACGAAGAATACGGCGCGAGTGTAACGGGTTTCCATGAGAATGACCTTTGTTCTTATAGAAACTGCAGATAAGAAGAGACTTCTTATTGTTATGTAGTTTGACATTATTCCCTTTGCCTTTGGAAACAGAGGTAGGTGAGGTGACGGAGAAAACGGGTGCGATCTGCAGATCGTGCGATAAACCTGAGTACAGATCAGTTCCGGTCCCGGCAGATCTCGTGCTCCAACTAACTTATAGATAGCTTGTAGATGGTAGTAAAGGATCCTGATGGAGAATATGACTTCTAGCTAATTCAAACTCATCACGAAGCCCTATTAAAAACTGAAACAATCGTCCTTGTTCACGGTGAACATAAACCAATTTGGTGTCAGTAGAATTTGAGAGAACTGGTTCAAATGCAATTAATTGATCCCAAATAGATTTCAGTCGATTGTGATATCTGATGATCCATCTTTGGTTCGTAGTGAATCTAATAAAGTTTGTGTGTGAGCTTGAAGTTGCGAGCACCACTCGGTCCGACATACCAAGTAACAAGTCCCAAACTTCTTTGGCAATATCAATGTTGCTAAACTCATCAACAATGGTTGAAATAGATGTATTACGAAACCAAGTGATGATCTGGTGATTAGCACTTTCCCAATCCTCAATCCGAATGGCATAGGCAGAATCAGTTTCTTTGTCCACTTGTTTTGGAATAGGACGGTCACTAGAGACATAAAGCCACAACTTGGGGCCTTTGAGATAACTACGCATGGCTTGAGACCAATGGGCAAACTTATCCTCATTAAAAATAACATGAATCGGACGAGAAATATCATCACGTGGCATATCGAAATTCTGAATCGAAAAACAGACAACAAAAATGGAATCAAGACGCGAAAATAAGTCAGAATGCACTTGGTCAAATTTTTGGTCAACGGTCAACTGCTGACATGGCAAAGTCAATGGGATGACGTAGGAAAGTCAACGGGCGCAGGTTAGAGGGAAACGGATGCGGGAGGAAACGGTGGAAAGAACGATGGTGTTCGTGGAAAAAGAAGCTATCACAGTGATTTGTAATGCTGGAGCCGTGAGTAAGCGGAAAAAAAAATCGAAGAGCTGCTCACGATACCATGAAGAAAGACTTGAGTCTTTATATTAAAGCGTAAATTACAAGTACAAGAGGAGGCCTTATATAAGTAGCCTACTACTGAAAAACACAAATTCTGTTCATTAAGGAAAATCTAAATTATAATCCTAGGAAATTACAAAATAAATATAACAATATATAATAATCTAACACCATACAATACCTCAAAATATCACAAACCCTAAAAATACATGTATTTCTTTACAGGCATCCCAAAATGAAACAGCTATGTCCCCAATAAGATTAGTTGTGGGCCACTGGTTCAAGTCTATCAATCCAATAAGATCACTAAAAAATCTAAAAAAAATATTCATAATGTTGCCTGAAACTTTTGGGTAAAATTTCCTTGTTTCGCTGTTTCCACATTCTACAGAATTAATTCATGGACTTAAATTTGATTTATGCATGGGCCGCAGTTCATGCCCCATAACAACCAATCAATGGTGAATCAACCTAGAAATTTGATTAATGCATTTATACCAAATATTCATGGTTATGGTGAACATGGTGATGGCACTCAACTCTCACTCCGAATTATGATTCGTGATAATCAAGAAGGTTCCCTATATAAATATAGATAAAAAAGAAAAAAAAAACATACCAGTACTGTCGCCTTGATTATAGTCTGGCGCGAGTAGCCAAACGGGGAAGCATCTTTGATCTTGGTCGGCATAGCGTTTGTAAAATCCCGGCCTCCTGTTGGCCTCACCATTGAGCCCCTTATGTTCTTCAACCCACGTCTTTCTATAATTAAATCCAATTCCTTTGGAAACAAGTTTCACTTAAGAGCGACCAAATGACCTTTCAAAATCTAGCCATTCAAGAAATGGGATCATGTCTAACGCCACCTTGGCCTCAAGTAGGCGCGTAAGGTTTCCTAATTGCTGATATAGTAGACCTTCCTTCCTCACCCCCATTGACAGTGTTGTTAAGATATATCTTCCCTGTAATCATCCTCAGAACTACATTCTAGGTCAAATGTGTTGTTACCTTGATTGTCTAACCTTCGGGGCATCAGCGGCGTGATGTGAACTTGCAAAAAAAGGCGATCCGACAATGGTGGGTTGGCCGCCTCTCTGATGATTAAGTCAAAAAAATATGGAGAGGAAGAAGAAGAAAGTTCGAACAGTTGGGTGCATACCTTTTCATCATTAGAGTCCTCTGGTTTTATAGGGGTGGATTTCATGAATCCCTCTCCCTTTTTTCTCCGGAATGAATCTCATTTTCTTAGGAACAAAATTTCCCTTTCCTTATCAAAGACTAATTATTTCCTTATCAAGGTTTGATCTTCCCAGGAGTAAGGGATTTGAAAACTAGAAAATTCATGGATAAATACCTTTTGTGTATTTCCCTCCTTTATCCATTCGTCCATAGCGAACTTGTCATAAGCAGGAGGACGGCTAGTTGGGGGACTTGGAACTCTAGACGGGCTGCCCTGAGGCTGGCCTTTGGGAGGATACCCCGACTTTCATAGACGGGACTCCGAATTTCCTGTCTAGGTAATGCCTTCCAGATGGAAGGTGGGCCTGGGCCGTTTCTCATCGTGGGCCAGGCGGACCATGGACCGAGTGGAGCCTGGGACCATGGGCCCATTGAGTAGTGGGTTTAAAACCTATGGTACTCATAATGCCCCCCTTTTTCCTGACTGGAATTTTGTGCTTTTCTAATTGGGGAAAATACCGTAGTATTAAATGTTGAATGTGGAGAGTTGAATGTAAGGAGGTAGTGCTTTCGTGGGTTCAAAGCGAGTGGGAAATGCATGCTTCCCAGGACATATGGGGCGCATCTTGTTCCGACGACACATTTAATGCAACCACAGAGTGTACTTATAACTTCAAAGAACGAAAGTTCTCATACGATTATTGTCTTGTGCAAATAATGCAATAAGTAGAATAACTAAGGATATAAAAGAAAGAGAACACAAATAAATTTAACGAGGTTCGGTATAAATGTCTATGTCCTCAGGTGCCAATGAACAACTTCCACTAATAAAAGAGAATTACAAACTGAGGGCCACAAATCAAATTCCTAAGAAATTGAGCTAAAAAGTAAATACCCAAGCAATTGGGCAATACTACAAATACTCAGAGTAGAGAGGGGGAAAGGTGTAAAGATTACAAAGTATCAAATGCCCTTTTATAGGCTAGCTAAGGGGTGGAAGCAAATCTCACTTTTAATCGATGTGGGATTGCGAGACAAAACATAACAATTCCTTTAGGAGAGATTGAATCTAGATCAGTTCGATAGATAAGGCAACCTGGCTTCGATACTTTGATTTGACATTGCTTTTAGATAATATGCAAGGTGGATGTATATATATATATTATTCTTTCAAAGAGTTTTTATTTTTTATTTAAATTTTTTATATATTCACTTTGTATATTATGTTATAGTACCCGTTCTTACCAGGATTCTTTAAAAGAGTTAATTTATACACTATGGTCTCTATTGTTGTGTCGTCTCAATACAACGTTATGGTTTTCGTCTTCTTCTTGCCGTGTATATTTGTGTGTAGGCGATTCAGACGGACAAAACATATCCAATCAGAGACAACAAATCAAATCAATGGTCATCAATATGCTACAGAACTAGAATCATAGATATTCTAGTCACAATAGTAATATCAAATATGTAGGTTTAACTATCAAATAGTTAATGGGTGGTGTGATGTATTCCTAGTTTAAATAAAAAAAGAATTCGAGCCATCATGCTGGGTGGGTTTCTTGGTGAAGTTTTTTTCTTATGTATTATGCATTAATGTTTATTTTTTATATCGCCTGTATTAACGAAGAAAGTTAAAAATAATAAATTTCGGAAAAAAAAAATTTAAATACCAATATATTCTCTCCATCTGGATGTTTCCTAATCCAGATATATTAACTTTTAGAAAGTAATTAAAAAAAACGAGGTGGTTAAAGGGATAAAAACAAAAGTTATTTCAAAACTAATCCCTTACTTTATAACCTTAAAATATCCACTACTTTAGACAAAATTGCCGCAATGTGTTAAAACCCAAAATAATATTGCAAATCCTAACCCATTTCTATACATGTGTTGGACTTAACCATTGTTAAGTTAGCATTTCAAACTTGAAGGGTGTCAAGTCTAAGTTTCTAATCCCTTTCTATTGCAAAAAATATTGCAAATCTAACCCCTTTCTATACATGTTGGACGGAACCATCGTTAAGTTAACATTTGAACAAACGTGAAGGGTGTCAAGTCTAGGTTTCTAACACAAATGTTTGATTTAACCAACGTTAAGTTACATTTGAACAAACTTGAAGGAGGTTAAGTCTTAAAAGATACAGTAGCTATTTAATTTGGACTTAACTATCGTTAAGTTATATTTGAACAAACTTGAAGGGGGTTAAGTTTAGGTTTGTAAGGTGGTTAGAGCGTAGATTTGTCAGAATGACATAGAAATATCCTTCCTTTTTGGGTTTTAAGAAAAGGGGTTAGATTTTCAATTTGTCCCTTTTAAACGGTTACCCCTTAAAAAATTTAAAACTAGTCAAACCTCCCTCTTTTCTCTGGAAGGCCTAATCGTTCATCCCTCGGTTCTTCCTTTCAACCCGTTTCACTATAAATGAGGGATAATTTTTTGATCATTCTTGCCTTGAAATCACCCCTTCCATTGTTCTTCCCTAGATCTTGGTTTTCTTTTTCAACAAAATGATTTCTTTCATATCGATATGGGTTTTCTTTTTTTTTTCCTTTTTTTCGTGTTGTTGTCATTGACTGATGTAGTGTTTTGTTGTCGAAACGTGCGGCGTGCAGTTTGTCTTTGATGGTTGGCTTCTTCATGGGTTTTCGTATTGGTGTTTCAAATGGAAAAGTTTTGATCCAATAGGGTCATCATATCAAATCCTATTCGTCAGTATATAGTAGATCTGGAATCTTAGGTATTCTAGGCATTTTTGGATTATCAAATGTGTAGGTCTTGAGCCGTTTCTTTTTTCTATTAATCTGGATAATGCACCATCCTCTAAAGGTTTTAACACTTTTGATTATGTGTTTCTTCGGATGTAATGGAAACTTGAATAAATAAATTTCTATATTTTCACAGTAAAAAATAAAAAATAAATAAAATTAGTCATTGCTGCTCATCATGACTAGCTCATGTGGTAGAACGCTCAACGTAAAAAGGCAGGGCATAGAGAGGGAATGGTCTGGGTTAGGGGTTCAATAAGGGCCAGATTTATTACATTGTAACTAAAGTGTTTTGGCTATAAAAAATAAAAATAAAATTAAAAGTAAAATAAAAGAAATATATGTGTATATATATACATATATATATATATATATATATATATATATATACTATATATATATATATATATATATATATATATATATATATATGGAGAATTTTTTTTTTTCACGTGTACATAGTTAAAAGATCACTTGCATATTCTAGCGATCCTCACCAAAACTTAATTACTGCGGGGAAAACAAATGGGGCTTTAAAGTCAATACCCTTTCCCTCGCATTTATTCATTACAATAACAAATACGATAATAGGCAATCTAATGAATGGAAACTAAGAATCAAGTAATTCCTACTTGTTGAAATCATCAAATCCACACAATTATGTATACACGATCTTTTTATATTTTAGTATTAATTTGTGTAGCACTAGTAAAATTCCGCACGAAGGTGGGGCGTGATACCTTCTAAGGATCGGCCTTAAGGCATGCTGAGACTTATCCTGTCATGTACGGGACAATTTGATGGTGTAGCCATGGAAAATCCTTGAAGCAATCGAGCAATTTTCAAGTGTAACATCTATAAGGCCATATTGATTCCTGGGCAAGACTTCTACGAGAACCAAATGGGATTAACTCAAAATATTGGCCAAAAACATCTACAGTTGCATGACTTGTCAAAAACCTCTATGGCTGAAACTCTTTAGGGTTAGACCAAACAACAGGATCTCGATGCATCTTCCATGCATTGACTAGTAAGCGAGTGCCTTTGGGAATGTAATGCCCGCAGCTAACAATCTTCAAGTGCCTCAAGTGTGTGGTAATACTTGAAATTTGGACCGTATAGCCTCAAGGTTTCCTTAACAATAGCTTTAAGGTAAACTAGGTTCGGGATATCTGATTGTTCCACCCATTTGTCTCTACCAACCTTTACGTCTAGCTCTTCTTGAGCATGCTTCATAACCCGTCTATTGTTCAACAATGCTGACAGGAGCCATGTAAAGGTAATAGAAGTGGTCTCATTGCCCGCCACAATCATGGTCTGTTATTTCAAAATTCAAAAAATAACAAATCAAAAGGTATAGAAAGAAATGCATCACAATAGGACCTCATATATATCCAAATGAAGTAGTAGAAACTAAGTTGAGTGAGGCCAAAATCACTAAGACTCTATTTTGAACCCAAAATTTTAAAGGAAAGATAAAAATACTAAATAAAATAATGTTCTATGTTTGATTTCTGATAGACAATATAAAATATAATAAAAATTCTTCAAATATTTTATTTTCCTCCAAAGTTTCTTTCTTTGCACTTTCCCGCCCTATTTTCTCTCTTTTGCACCATGGCCCTTTCGAGGCTTCAAAGCGAATCACAAGGCTCCATTTGGAACCCGAAAAGTAGTAGGGGAAAATAGAGAGGAAAATTTGAAGGAGTAAATCACGGAGGAAAAGTTAATTCTATATCAAAGTCATTTTATTTGTTTCTCTATTATGATTAAAGACATGATACTTATATTAAACTCAAATCCTACCGACTTGAACTTTTAGGAGAGTTGATCATTTAATATGATATTAGAGCTTAGTCGACGCACCACCTTTCAACAATTTATTCCCCATTTTGTTTTATAAGTTCTTGAAGGACTATATTTAGTTTGTTTTAGACGTACGGTATGGAGCCTAGAAAATATATGTAAAATTTTGAAATTTTATTGTATTTGATTTTTTAAATTTTACATGGTAAAACCAAATATGAGAAAATCATATTCCTTGCCCTTTTTTCTTTCTTTAGTACTTTTGGGTTCCAAATGTAGCCTAAGGTAGTGCTTAGTTCATAGAAAGTACTAATGAGAGAGAAAAATGCTAAACAAAATGATTTTATCATTTGGATGTCTAATGAAAAATGTCATTGAAAATCAAATATACATAAAAGTATTTAGAAACTTAAGTCTTTATTTAATTAATTTTTATAATAACAAATGAAAATAGACAAATTAAGTTTGAAGTATTAGATAAAAAAAATACATTAGATTTAATTTTAATTTCATTCATTTTTTTCTTTCCTTCTACTTTTCATCTCTACTTTTTTCCTTACATCTTTTTCATTTTTTTTGAGAACCAAACATATCCTAAATTAATATCAGAGGGGCTAAAATAAAAGCATAAATCGCCTGCATGGTTAAATGATAATTAGTTTTTACTTTGAATTTAAGTAATATTTGTGGAATTTTTTTTTCCTAAAATTTGAGGGAGGCAAAAAAAAAAAAAAATTCAAAATTTCGAGCGTTTGCCCGCAAGCTAAAAGTAAGATCCGCTGGTATGCAAATGCATAACGGATAGAAATTGACAATTCAGAAAAAATTTGGAATACATTACTTGAATTAGTTGGTAGTTTGCTTTGATTATATTGCCCACTACTACATCATTGGAAGATCCGGGGTTGGTCAATTAATTAATTAAGTCAAAGAAGTTCTTGCACAAGCCTTTTCTGGTTCTTTAACTAACCAGAATAGACATTAAGAAAAAAAGAGTATAAGGAACACAAATTTATGTGAAAACCTTACAAAAATAAAAAACCATGTGTGCAAATGACGAGAAATAAATATGAGTACAAAATTAATTGGAGTGTTGTGGCTATTGAGAAAAATAATCACAAAACCCTAACATACCACACAATACCTCAAAATATCACAAACCCTAAAAATACATGTATTTATTTACAGGCATCCCAAAACGAAACGGCTATGTCCCCAATAAGATTAGTTGTGGGCCACTTGTTCAAGTCTATCAACCCAATCCCTTAATCAATAAAACCCTATAAAAAATATTCATGATATTGCATCCAGAAACTTTCTGGGTAAAATATAACCCAACTGTAACAATATTTCCTTGTTGGTTCAGCTTTAAAAAGCTCGTTTTCATATGAGAACGAGTTTTACACCGTTATATGGTGATTTAATCTTTTGAGATTTGTGGGTAAAATTTTGTCTGAGAAAAGCGAGAACTCAATAAATAAAATCACTATCTACTTGATTGTAAAACTGTTCTCATATGAAGAGCTCAACTTTATAGCTCAACCCTTCCTTGTTTCAGTGTTTCCGCATTCTGCAGAATTAATTCATGGACTTAAATTTGATTTATGCATGGGCCGCAGTTCATGCCCCATAACAACCAATCATTGGTGAATCAACCTAGAAATTTGATTAATGCATTTATACCAAATATTCATGGTTATGGTGAACATGGTGATGGCACTCAACTCTCACTCCGAATTATGATTCATGATAATCAAGAAGGCGCCTTATGTAAATATAGATAAAAAAGAAAAAAAAAAAAAAAAAAATTACCAGTACTGTCGCCTTGATTATAGTCTGGCGCGAGTAGCCAAACGGGGAAGCATCTTTGATCTTGGTTAGCATGACGTCTATGAAATCCTGCCTCCTGCTGGCCTCACTTTCAAGCCCCCCTTTATGTTCTTCAACCCAACTTTCTATAATTGATTCCAATTCCTTTGAAACAAGTTTCATAGTCGACAAATGACCTTTCAAATCTAGCCATTCAAGAAATGGGATCACGTCTGACGCCACAGTAGCCCCAAGTAGACGCATGAGTTTCCTAATTGCTTATGTAGTCGACCTTCCTGCCTCACCCCCATTGACAACGTTGTTAAAACATCTCTTCCCAGAAATCATCCTCAGAACTACATTCAATGTCAAATGTTCAAACCATTTACTCATCACCACCATTTGTGGATTCACCCAGTTATCTTTGCCAAGAATGTACAAATCTTTGATTCCAGCATCCAATTCGGAGACCTGCAAATGGGTGAAGTCAGTGAGGCGAGCCGTGGAGAGAAGTTCGAGCATGGACAGCTTTCGCATCTCACGCCAAAGAGGTCCGTAAGGAGCAAGGGCGAATAAGGCATAGTTGTAGCCAAAAATCTTGGCTGCTGCAGAAGTTGGGCGTGAGGCCAAAACTTTATCGTTGGTAGTGAAGCATTCTTTAACAGCCTCATGATTACTCACCACAAGAGTTGGGAACATTCCAAGCCGGACCACAAACACAGGGCCAAGCTCGTCGGCCATGGCGGCGAGGGTTCGGAAAACGGGACTTTACCTTGTAATAGGTGCAGGTGACCGATAACCGGTAGGCGCCTGAGGAACTCCACTGGCGGGGACATGCCCTTTCTATTGTGAGTAAGAGCCTTACCTCTCCCGGTTATTATATTTTATACCAGATCACCAACCCCAAAGAAGGCCTGCAATTTCTAGAAAATGAAGGAAAATCCATGTGGAAGTACTAGAAAAAGATTGGAGAATATAGTACTGCTCAAGTTCAAGATTCACTACCACATATTTATACAGATTTCCATTAAAGATTCAGTGTTTAAATCCCAACATGGCGGCGCCACCAAATTAGGGTAATTTTCTTAGTCAGCATTATAATTTCCTGTGTTATCAACATCAATCAATAATGTTTTGAAGGTGACGGCACTCCAAATCATAAAAAGATTTTAGTCATGCAATGCCCGTATTTTTTAAAGGGTAAATTAATGAAGGGTATATTGGTAATTCATTAAGGAACCCTAGGTATAAAAAATAAAATATGTTATTAATCTTTTGTTCCTTTGTTTCTCTATGCGTAGGCTCTCTTGATCGTAGCAATCCAAGAACTAGGGTTTGAAGAATGGTTTTCAATGGTGAGAGTTTTCCTAGATTTCATTATATTAGAAAGAAAATAATGTTAATAATAATAATGAATCGCTTTCGTTCTTCTCTAAAATAGTTTTCTTGTTTGTAAAATTTAGAAAAAAATTTAGGATGTCGGATCTAAAATTGAAGAAGTCAATCAGTAAGATATTTCTTATTTTATTTTCTAGTTTTTTATGCATGTAGATTCTTTAATTTTCTTCAAGTTTAGATCAACCTTGAAGAAGTCGATTCGAATAACACTCTCTTTCTTTAAAAAATAAAAATAAAATAATATTGATAATTAATAAATGTCGAATTGCTTTAGAAATATGAGAATCAAAAGTAAAAGAAAAATGAGTGGAAACTACCAAATGCTATGAGATAGTGAATGGAAATAAAAAGAAAAAGAAATGTGTGAGCCGTAGGTGTGAGATTGTAAATGATTTCAGTCTGTGAATAAAAAAAAAAAAAAAAACAGGGACTAATTTACTAAAATAGAAGTAGGGGACCATATTAAAACAAAAAAAAAAAAGAAGAGAAAATAAGTAGGAATTGTGGAGCTAAACCATAGAGTGTGGCAAGTAGGTTGAAAGATCAAAATGAAATCTTGGCATGATTTTGATTGGAGTATTTGAAAATGCATAAAAGGAGTCTGTAGTAAAAGCCAAAATAATTTAATATGGTTAATATAATTAAATATAAAAAAATTATGCCAAAATTTTTTTATAAATAATCCTAGAAAGTATGTATAAACTATGCTGAAATCTAGATAATGATGTATATTTGGAAAAAAAATGTTTCAAGATATTCCATTTAGTTTAAAAGAAAAATAAATATTTGATGATAAATTCTTAGAAAATAATAATAAACAAATATGATCGTTTGGAAGTTAAAATTCTATAAATATATGTATTCGATGATATATATTTTCATAAACGAATCGATATTTAGTAAAATTTGAGATTTTATTTAGATAATATTGTAATTAAGAGAAATATTGAAGAATAACATGATACAAAATATACTAATAATAATTATTTTTAATAGAGTAATGATTTGATTAAGAATATAAAAAAAATAAATATTTGAAATCATATTCATAAGGAATTTGACTTTTATAAAAGTTTTTGAACTCATTAATTAAATTATTAATTGTTAAGTTGTTTAAAATATTATTAGGATTAATAATATTGGCATTATGAAATTGTTAGGATTCTCAAACCAATAATTTTAGGTGAAAAATTAATGATGATATGTCTTCCTTTTTATGCTAGGGGTAAAATAGTTCATCGAGATTCTTCATATTAGCTTATTCAAGATTTTTAAGTGCTCATTTGAGGTAAGGATATTAATGCAAAATTTTATAAAAGGGAGAATTATTTGTTTTACATCAATTTGATGATGAAAAGTTTTGAACTAAATTATATATCATTTTTGGTTTCTTAGAAAGTTTTTATTTTTTTATCTATTTGATTATACATGGATCAAATAGTGATTTTTGTATTACCTTTGAAATTTGTTTTGTTTATGAAGAAAAGTGTGGAAATGTGATGTTTTGTGATTTTGAATTTTTCAATGAAATATTTGACTCGATTAGTTTATACGTGATGGGAATAATAGTTAATACAATTTGATCCTTGTGAGCAGGGAATAATAGTTGATCTTTACATTCCTTAGTGGCGAATGTAATTGATTTTGAGCCAAGTAGCTTCTAGGGTTTATGTTAAGAGGTCACTAGTACTAGTAGTGTTTGGATTCAGACAACCTTAAAGGGAACAATTTGAGGCTAGCCACCCGATTTGAAAGTCAACATGGAATTTGGGGCACCATTTGATATTTGATGATTAAAAGAAAAATATATATAGAAATGTATTTGATTTAGGACTTTGATATAGAAAGTGTTTGATTCAAATTGAATATAGAGTGTTTGATTACATTTGATATAGAAAGCCTCTTGATCTATGAAATTGTATTAGTATTTCTTATTAGGCTTTAAGCTCGCTCCAATTCGTTAATACTTTTAGAGGCACCTTTAGTTTATGCGAGTGGCGGCTAGGTAGGTATTACGTCATCATTAGGATTTGATTAAAATTTTTATGTTGGATTTTAATTGAACTAATAAGTTCATATTTATGGATTGTTCATTTTGGAAGTTAGTGGGAAAGTCACTTGAATAATGACATTTCATTTTTATTAGTTCGAAGTTGGAATTTTGGAGATTCATGACTCTACTTAAGAATCGTATTTGAGATTTGGAGATTTAGAAATAATAATTTTTTTTTGTTGGCATGAAATTTTGAATGTGAAGAATTGATGAATTTAGAAAGTTACGCATTACTCTGAACAGGTCTTTGGTAAGTGGATACAATCTAGTTACAAAAGAAAGGTTTGTGTCGTTTCACGCTTCGAGCCTTTGAGCTTGAGGTGTGAATTTGATAGTCATGCCCTAAATTTGGTTTTGGGGCGCAGCAGTGGTATCGAGCCGATCCTCGACTTGGATGTGGGGTTATATTATGTTTGTGGCGTAAGGGTGTTTGTCCTATTGTTATAATCCCGTGGGAGCCATGACAAGGGCGTTGTGCATCATGAGAGGTTGTTTTTATATTTTCACATGTTCGGATGGGGAGAAACTCCTAGCACTATAAGTATGAGCTTCTCATCTAGTAGAAGCGTTTCACTTAAATGTGAGGGCCTTTAAGACCCAAAGCATAAAAAATATCTATATGGTTGAGCTATATTGTTACAATTAGAGGCTAATTTGGTTGGAATGTCAGAAAGCTTTATCTAGTGATTCTCACGTTGAATATATATTATTTAGGTTATTGTCTCCATCTTATATTTTATTATTATTTGTTTGAACATTTTTAAGTAGTAGTTGGTCAAATCCTCCGTTATATATAAGATAATCGGATCAATGACGAAATTTATCCAAGATGAAGACAGCTAACCACTCAAAGCAACTAAAGATGAAGATGAAAAGACTTCGCATGGAAATCGTAATGTGAAATTTATCAAGATGAAGACGACTAACCACTCGGCGACTAAAGATACGGATAGAAAGACTTAGCATGGAAATACGATCTGAAGTTATAAACAACCATGGATTCTTACCTCTTGATTGATGGATTCATCACAGAGGAAGTCTTGAGGTTGTTCGCACCACCATCTACAGTACAAATAAGAAAAAAAATGTAAGAAGGGTTATAAGAATTTATGTATCTGTTAAAATGTGATGAAAGATGTTGATAATATTATGATTTCACTTTAAGAAATGGTATATAAAAATATGCTATCATATTTGATGGTAATCATTGCATTCATCCATAAGGAATATGAATTTTATATGTATGGATTCATTATCAAGTTTTCATCAAATATGATTTTCTATCATTCGATTATGATATGTTTAGTTTGATTATGATATCCATTTGTGGATAGCGGGCATTGCCTCAACCTTGCCAATTTCCACCTCCAAGTCACTTTAATTAAAAGTAAAAAAGATTACTTTCACATTTTGGTGGTCACTCCTCAAAACTTACATGAAAAACAAATGGGCTTTCAACCCCAATGCTCCATGCCCTAACATTTATTCATTACCATAACATATACCCATAATAGACAAACTGATGAATCAACTTAGAATCAAACCATTGCCCGGTCTACCTTGTTGAAATCCTTCAGTCCAGACAATATCTTGACCGGTCTTTTATTTTTGGGCATTAATATGTGAGACTACTAAAGTTCGCGAAGCAGGTGACAACTTCTAGGAGGCGCCCCAGGCATGCTTAGGCTTATCCCATACATCATGTCCATTGGATGAATTTGATGATGTAGATATGTCAATCCTTGGAAGCAATCTACTTGCAAGTGTATAACATTTGTAAAAGCCCATGATTCTGGACAGGTCATACGAACCAAATGGGATTAGCTAAAAATGGTGGCCAAAACATCTACAATTGCATGTTTTGGTCAAAAACCTCCTATAGGTGGAAACTTTTCGGGATTAGACCAAATAACAAGATCTCGATCCACCTTCTGTATAGACTAGTAAATTAGGGCCTTTGGGAATGTGATACCCACGATACAGCAGTCTTGTGCGTCTTGTGGTAATAATAGGGGGCTAAGGCGCATATAGCCTCCAAGGTTTCCTTAACATAGACAGGTAAACAAGGTTTGGGCTATCTGATTGTTCTACCCATATGTCTCATCCAACTTTTATGTCTAGCTCTTCCTGAGCATGCTTCATAACTTGTCTATTGTTCAACAATGCAGATAGGAGCCATGTGGAGGTAATAGAAGTGTTTCAAAGTCGCCCCGAGATCATGTTACGTAGGGTTTAAATTTCAAAAAATAACAACATATAAGGTTTTAGAAAGAGGGGATGTGTATCAAAAGAAAGATCCTATATATAAACAAAGGATCCATCCATATGCATAATATCTGACCAAAATAGATATTTAGATATAAGACATACGAGTGGCGTGTTTGATAGTCTCCCAGTGGGTGGGCATGGAAGCGTCTCGAGCTTGGTTAGAATTAAGCGTGGTAATTCTACATATTTCATGGCCTCTCACTCTTGGGCCTCCTTTATGTTCTTTGACCCAATTTCCTACAATTGTGTCAATTCCTTTGCAACATTTTCCTGGAAGAGATGAAATGGCCTTGTAAATCCAACATTCAAAAATGGATAAAGTCTGATGCCACGATGGCCCCATCTAGATTTGAGTTTCTTGATTCTTTGCATTGTAGTAGAGTCTCTCTTTGTCATCCATGGATGAGGTTGTTAAATAATCTCTTCCTGCAACATCCTCGAGGATACATTGAAGTTCAAAATGTTAAAAACCCCATTCACACATACATGCCTTTTTAAAACATGGTTTTGAACCCTCTAATTTGATGGGCTCATGTTTGACCATAACTGCGATAGCAAATGACTTGGGCCCACACCTGTGGTATTAAGCTGTGGGCACTTCCTGGCGGAAATCCGGAGGCCGTGAAATCATGGTATCCTCAGGAGGCCGACCCTCGAGCGACCCATACAGAGTTCAAGTCCCTCGGCTAGTGTCTCTGCTTATGGAAAGTTCGCTATGGGCAGAATGGATGAGGCGGGGAAATAGGCAAAGAATTGTTTGCATCCATACAATTTATAGTTTCTAAATCTCTTACTTCTTAGAAGATTAGTCTTGATAGGAGAAATTAGTCTTTGATAAGGAAGAGGGATTTGTTCCTGGAGATGAGGAGAAAAAAATGAGAGGATTCGTGAACCCACTCACATAAATAAGGAGGATCCTCACACGATGAGAAGGTATCTGACTATTTAATACATTGCCTTCTTCTACCTCTACGTATTTTTCTAGCAATTGTCGGAGGCGGTGGCCACCATCGCGGATTGCCTTTGCAGTTTATTTACTGATGTAAGAGAGTTGGCGATCAAAGGTAACAACAATTGGCCTCATATATGGGGCAAGATAGAAAGTCTTGTTTGCATTTAAAAGCTTGGCTTAATTTATCGTGGCCTTAAAATGCCTAGAGCTCCTGTAGTTCCCCATTCGTCTAATTTACTTAAATTGAAGTCGTGGGCGTTATTGGTGATGCACGAAAGATCAAATTCTACTCCATTGCGCTGGACATGAAGCGAGAGGCAAGCGAAGATAGATGAAGGAGTTGCAAGGTCAAGCGAGTGCCACAACATGAGAATGACCATTTGTGGGCTGATTAACAAAAGTCGCGATCTTAGAAAGATGTGCGAGATAGCGACCACGATGCACAGCTCATCCCACGTAAAGGAAGGGGGCCCGTTGCTCTTGTTGTGTCAGAGACCCAGCGGACGAAGAGCTATCCTTAAACGCTCCCCATCCCTAAATCGTTCTGAGAATAAGCGAAATCACAAGGACTAGATCATGCAGAGGCCTTTGCCTCACCACCTTAAGTGATGTTGGTAGTGGTGCATACGGCGACGGAGAGGTAGAGGCGGAAAGCGATACCCGGTTGGTCAAGCCACAGGGAACCTGGCCCGGTATTGCCTCGGGCACGTTGCCACCGGTGCGCAGCGCATCCTCCCTTTAGTGCAGTGCCGTCATTACATGTATCACCGGCGATACTAATTTGGAGACACGATGAGCGTGCTCTCTCACTCCTAAGGCAACACATCCTTGAAATTCCCGGAAGGCCCTCGTGGGTTTGTCATTCGACTGCCAAGTTCAATGGCTTGTTTGACCCCTCGACCATATCTCCCATTCTGTGAAAAAGATTTAGTGATGGCTGAATGCCGGTAATGATCGGCTATTATGCAAAGTATTCTCGGCCAGGTTTGCATTGCCAACGGTTTCTGGCTCCTCACATTTACTCGATAAATTCCTTATTGAACTATGGCCAGCATTCATATCACGTATCTATTTAGTGACGAGAAGAGAAACAGCTCCTTACAAACCACCATTCCCTCAAATGCGGGAAGTCAATTAGTGACTTCACAAGAAGGTTCGAATTAATGCCAATGAATGAAGTCTCCATAGCTGGACTAGTCTCAAGCTTTAGGGAGCTTTAAGCCATCTACTCCTTTCTTCTAGTCACTATCTTTAGACCCACCAACGACGATGGAAGAAATTATCACCGAGGCGAGAGTGATAGGTACTCAATCTTTGGAGGATAATATCGGTCTGAGCCATTGGTCGAAATGAGCCCTTGAGAAACAGCCCTCGAATCAGTAGAAGATCATAATAGAGACCG
>JAEQBH010006857.1:0-121422 GCA_016808115.1 Tetrastigma voinierianum
TGGTGGGAATCGTGTGGGCGTGTCTGGGAGTTTCATTGATCGAGGACTCCCTAATCTGCGGGAAGGATTGTCTTTGGCTTCTTTGGATTGGAAGACTAGGAGTTAAGTAGGACTCTTAGTCATTATTGTATCGGGATTGCCCTTGAGCATCCTATATAAAGGGAACTGCGTGCCCACTTGGTTAGTCATTATGTTAAGGTTGGATCCACAGAAAAGCATTGAGCCTCGAGTTGTGGGAGCCTTTGCGAAATTGTCTTGTATTTTAGTAGCTAATAAAATACGAGTTGGGGAGAGTGCCCCGTAAGCCTTGTGTTCGAGAGACAAGTGAGGCATTGAGAAGGCTGGCCTAGCGGGTTCCTAGGCGCCGCACACGAGCAAAAAGTAGGCGTGTGACACTAGGCATGTCATGGCCTTTGGGCAGGAGCACCATGCCCGGTGCTGCCAGTGGCACTAAGGTAGAGCAGGTGCGGGCCATGGAACTAGGCCGAGGCACGGAGTGCCCTAGGCATGTCGCACTAGGCCCGGGGCACCGTGCCTAGGCATGTGCCAGCCCAACTGGGCGGGCAGGTGCTATGCATGCCATGGCCTTAGCGGGAGCACCACATTAGTAGGCATGGCATGTCAACTAGGCCATGGCACCTATCCTAGGCAAGGCACTAGGCGGAGGAACCCTTGTCTAGGCATGTCGTGAGCGCTGGGCCGAGGCGTGTGCATTCATGGCATGGCACTGGGCCGAGGCAAGTGTAGGCAAGCACTGGCCAGAAACATAGTGCTTAAATGACTGTGGGCGAGATCAAGTGCCTAGGCATGTCATGGCACTAGGTCGGGCATCGAGTGGCAGGCAAGCACTAGGTCTCGGATCACGGGTGCCTAGGCATGTGTGGCACTAGTAGGAGCACCGTGCCCTAGGCCGTAATGTGCACTAGGCCATGCACGGAGTGCCTTAGCGAGCACTTGGCCAGGAACATGTCTTGGCCCAGCCATTGGAGGCAGATCACCAGCACTAGGTCGAATCACCATGCCTAAAGTAATGTCATGGCACTTAGCGCCAGTACCATGCCTAGCATGTCATGGCACAGTCGAGGCACCGCCTAGGCATAAAGTCATGGCACCAGTCGGCGCAATCGCGCGCCTAGGCATGTCATGGCCAGGCCCGTGCACCGCGCCCAGGCATGTCATGTGACACTAGGCCTGAAACCAGGCTCAGGCTACAAGGTCAACACCGTGGCTTCCAGCATGTCATCAATGATTTAAAGCCCCGGCACCGCCTAAAGGCGTCACGCACTTCAGCGCTCGAGGCACCGCAACAGCAACGTCATGCTGCACCAGGCCCAGCAAGCACTTTGGCCGAGCACCTGCCTAGGCAAGCACTAGCTGACGATCAGCCAAGGTGCCACTAGGCCACACCATGGTCAGTGCATGCCGCTTGACTAGTCGAATCAACGTGCTCAGCATGCATCACGCCGAATCGACATCGTGCCTAGGCATGCCATGGCACCAGCCTAGTCAGCACCGGATTAGAGAAGGAAACACAAGATTCAGGCCAAGGCACGCCTATTCAGGCACGACCAGGGGGCAACGTGACTAGCATGCCAGCGGCACTGGGCCGAGGGCACCGTGTCTGCTACGTGGCCTATCTCAGCACGGGAGGCGCGATGTGATATCATGGGGTGGGGGGAGGCGCGATGTAATGGCCTGGTCGGGCACAAGGACACTACACCATGCCCCAACGGTCTACCACGCGGATCGAGGCAACATGTTCACGGTCGGACGGGGCACGATCGGCGTGCACCACGCATGTACCGTGTGCAAGCGCAAGTCGCGGCCGTCCGAATTCGCTTGTCTTGATTTCGCAAGGCAATCGCCACCCAATCGCTCTCATTCTCGCTTAGCTTTTTATTCCATACGCATGCTTATTCCGAGGACCGAAGACGGTTCAACGTCAAGGGGGCTTCCCGGTACTCACCCCGTAACGCTCCAACCTCTTCACGAGGGATCTAAAAAGTGAAACACGAAAGTGGATCTGGTTTCTTGGTGGGGAGGGATCTAATTGGAGCGACATAGGGCTGAATCTCGCGGGATCATGGCAAAGAAGGCCATCGCCACTTACAATACCCCGCCGCGTATTTAAGTCGCCCGCGAAGGATTCACCTGTCGCCGGCCTAATAATAGCTTCAAGGCGGCTTGCTGTTTAGCCCACCACAGGACTCGACAAAGGACACGTGCCTCTCGGGGGCCGAGAGGGCCCCTACTGAGGGTCAATCGGGCTAATGGGCGATACAGTTGCTTTAGCCCTGATTCGACTTAGAGGCTGCCTCACTATAATCCAAATAAGACGGTAGTTTCTCAAGGCCACCGGGCTTTTCAACCAAGCGATGCACTAATTGTGCGAATCAACTGCCTCTCGTACTAGGTTGAATTACTATCATGCATAATCGCACGCAGGGTAAAACTAACTGCCTCACGACGGCCCAAACCCATTTCACGCTCCCTATTGCGGTGAACAATACAACACTTGGTGAATTTCGTCTACAATGATAGGAAGAGATATCGAAGGATCAAAGTGCTAACGTCGCTTATGAACGCTTACGCTACAAGCCGCTTATCCCTGTGGTAACTTTTCCGACACCTCTAGCTTCAAATTCGGCCAGTCTAAAGGACTGATAGGCCACGTCACCTGCCAGATT
This sequence comes from Tetrastigma voinierianum, assembly GCA_016808115.1. Classification (NCBI taxonomy): domain Eukaryota; kingdom Viridiplantae; phylum Streptophyta; class Magnoliopsida; order Vitales; family Vitaceae; genus Tetrastigma; species Tetrastigma voinierianum. Next base: position 2,688 of record JAEQBH010006857.1, read on the forward strand.
CAGACCGAAATCATATAATCAAACGAGCTTTTACCCTTTTGTTCCACACGAGATTTCGTTTCGCTGAGCGCCTATCTTAGGACACCGCTGCTATCTTAACAGATGTGCCGCCTGTACCTAAACTCCCCACTCCGACAATGTCTTCGTCGGACTGACGCGAGCGCCTTGGGTCCAAAAGGAGGATGTTCCCTACTCCGATTCACTAATAAGTAAAATAACGTTAAAAGTAGTGGTATTTCACTCGCCGCTTCTCGCTCCCACTTATCCTACACCTCTCAAGTCATTTCACAAAGTCGGATCTAGAGTCAGTTTCAACAACAGGTCTTCTTTCCTCGCTGATTGGTGCCAAGCCCGCTCCTCGGCCGTGGTTTCCTACTGATAGTAGATGTGATGGGAATCTCATTAATCCATCTGGCGCGCCGCTACCAATTAGACGATTTGAGGCATTCGCTTACCTTAAGAGAGTCATAGTTACTCCCACGCTTACCCGCTTGGGCTGAATTTCTTCACTTTGACATTCATAGCACCGCTTAAATCACATTGCGTGAGCATCCGCAGGACCATCGCAATGCTTTGTTTTAATTAAATAAATATTCCTTGTCCGTACTCAGCTTCGAAGCCGATCGTTGACGCCGGAAGGCCCCGAGGAGCTGCTCCCAAATCACTTCCGCCGGCATCGCTGACGCACCCGCCTCGCCTCGAGATGTACCTTGAGCAAATTCAATCGACAAATGACGGGTTCGGGACCGGGACCCCGTGCCTACCCCCGCAGCCAACTTTTCCCGAGGTTACTGATCCATTTTGCCGACTTCCTCGCTTACATTGTTCCATCGACTGCAGGTCGTCACCCGGGAGACCTAATGCGGTTATGAGTACGACGGGCGTGGGAGGTACTCGTCCTCCGGATTCATGGGCCGCCGAGGGCGCACCGACAATTCACGCCGACGCGGCGGTGCTCTTCCAGCTACCGACTCTACCTCCTACCGGCCAAGCTCTGTGGTGGGGCGGGCCGTTAAACGTAAAGATAATCCTTCCCGTGGCCCGACGACGCCTCCGGACTCCCTAACGTTGCCGCGCCCGCCACGTCCCGCCTCAGAATGTTAACCCGATTCCTCGATGCTCGCAAGGCAGACGCTATCTGACCCGCTTCCCGCTTCTTAGGATCGACTAACCCATAAAAAGTAAAGCGCCGCTCACATGGAACCTTTCCCTTCGGCCTTCAAAGTTCTCATTTGAATATTTGCTACTACCACTCAAGATCCGCACTGACGGCCACTTCAATGGCTCGCGCCTGTGTTTTGCGGCGACCGCCGCGCCTCCTACTCATCGAGGCCTGCCCCGCCTCGACTGGCCGGTAGACATTCTGCTGGCCAACACTTGATCCATTTTCGGGGCTAGTTGATTCGGCAGGTGAGTTGTTACACACTCCTTAGCGGATTTCGACTTCCATGACCACCGTCCTTCGCCTTAATCGACCAACACCTTAGGTTCGAGGTTAGCTATTGGGGCCAAAAATCGTAACCCGGCCTCCCGGCTTCATCCCGTGATCTCCAAACAGCTTTACCAAAACGGCCCACTCGAGCTTCGATTCCACATGGCCCGGCTCAATGGGAGCGCAAACAAGCCGCCCTACCTATTTAAAGTTGGAGAATAGGCTCAGGGGCGCGGCCCGACGCCCTAATCATTGGCTTTACTCCGATAGAACTCGCCCGCGGCCCAACATCCCGAGGAAACTGAGGGAACTGGGCCTACTAGATGGTTCGATTAGTCTTCGCCCTATACCCAAGTCATTGTTCATTTGCATCGCCAGATTTGGCCGTGGCCTTCACCGTAGTTTCCTCCGGCTTCGCCCCGCCTCAGCATAGTTCACTCATCTCGGGGTCCCGATGAGCATGCTCTCACCGGACCCTTCTCGTAAGATCATGGGCTCCGCCGACGGCACCCGCCAGTGGATCCCCGCCGATCAGCTTCCTCTTACGCCTTACGGGTTTACCAGCCCGCTGACCGCACACATGTCACCCTTTGGTCCGTTTCAAGTCGGTCGAATGGGGCTCGCCGGGCCGACGCCATGAGCGCACAGCCGGGCACACCGAGGGCGCGCGTCAGACTCGAATGATCAGCGCACGACGCCCCACGGGTATGACTACACCCGGCTTGGGTCGTCGCCCCAAATCGCCGGTCCTACCAGTCGATCGCGCATCGGGCGGATCGCTCGCTCCACATCCGACCGAGACGCATCGCGGCCCCATCCGCTTCCCCTCCCGACACTTCTGGGCACTCCTCGACTCTCTTCAAAGTCCCTTTTCATCTTTCCTCGCGGTACTTTGTTTGCTATCGGTCTCTCGCCCAGATTTAGCCTTGGACGGAATTTCTATCACCTGACAATGTGACTCCCAAACAACCCGACTCGCCGACAAATACCGTAAGCGACTGCGGTCCTGCACCCACGGGCTCTCACTCCTCTTCTACGCCCTTCCAGGACTTTGGGCCCGTCCGTCGCTGAGGACGCTTCTCCAGACTACAATTCGGACGGCGGGACCGCCCGATTCTCAAGCTGGGCTTTTCCCCTAGCTCTCTCAAGCGCTTCACTGCTACTAAGGGAACTTGTAAGCTCTTTTTCCTCCGCTTTATTGATATGCTTAAACTCTGGTGTTCCCGCCGACTGGGTCGCCCGCCGAGGCCCTGCCTTTCATGGTGCCCCACGCTGCGCCGCGCCCGACATGGAGATTCTCCTCCTTCCTCCTCCTCGACAGGGGGAAAGGATCGTGGGTCTGCTTTCAAACCACCGCTGTCGAGGCGTGCATCGCCAGCTGGACATTTTTAACCAACCACTGACGAGATGTCTCCAAGGAGGCCAATGTCCGCCCTAACTCCGTGCCCCTTTACTCGGGGTGATAGGGCAGGGGGCGACGCGGTGCGTGACGCCTGGTGCGTGCGTGCTCCCCGACCTAATGGCGCCGCGCAACTCAGGTTCAAAGACTCCGACGATTCACGATTCCGCACTACAATTCAAGTATCGCGATTTTACAATACGCTCTTCATCGATGCGAGAGCCTAGATATCCGTTGCCTAGAGTCATTTTTGTGAGTTAAACGACCACGCTTTCCGCGGCATTCCGTGACCGGGGCGACGGATGGGCGTTGTTTCGCTAGGAGTTTTCCTTGGCGTTTGCACGCCGGGGTTCAGTTGTTGGTGGATCGGGAAGGTCCCCAAGACGCCCCATGCACGTGGCGCAGGGCAAGGCTCGCAACGCCCCCACCGATCCATCGAGAGCTGACGAGGGCTCACGCTCGCTTCCGCCTCGACTCCGCCAGGTTAAACAACGTGCTCACGTCGCTCGGGTCGATAGGTTCACACGATCCTTCGCAAAGTTCACCAACGGAAACCTTTGTTACGACTTCTCCTTTCTCTAAATGATAAGGTTCGGGACTTCACACAGCAGCGCGAATCGCTCACGCCGCCGCGATCCGAACACTTCAACGGACCATTCAATCGGCAGGGAGCGACGGCGGTGTGTACAAAGGGCAGGATTTAGCCAACGCGAAATGATGACTACACATTAGGAATTCCTCGTCAAGACCAACAATTGCAATGATCTATCCCCACCACGATGAAATTCTTCAAAGATTATCGCCGCCCACTTTTAATGGCGTTATGGTCGCCAGAATACATCAGCGTGATGCGCCAAAGCGCCCGGGATAGTCACCCGGCATCACGCACCTACGCCTCAACTCCTTTGCTTCCAAAATGCGTTAAGTCCCTCCAGTAAAGCTACGCGATGATCACCCCAGATGCACCAGCGGAAGTGCAGTTGAGAATTCACAAGTCGCATTTTAACAACCCGTCAATCGTCGAACAACAAGAACGCTATGTCTACTTCATCCATAATAATAGTATTTCCAAACACAACTTACTATATCCTGAACTCGTAGTTTCCGTGGTTGAGATGCTTCTTCTGAAGTCGCAAACACCCCGTAAGTCCCTTCCGCGACTCTTATCCCAAAATTTTTACAATTGTTGTCCCTCCTCCAACCCCAACGAGATTTCATAATAAAGTTTCGGAGTCCAAAGTTATTAACCGCACCTCGCCCGATCGCAGCGACTGGTGATTTATCATCACCTGAGTTTCCTTTGTAACTTTTTGATTAATGAACATCCTTCAAATGGTTTTACAGCAGCCGTCATAACTGCACTCACTAATACAACACCCCACCTATTCTGTTAACAATGAACATCTGATCCCAGAAGGCCAACAATATAACTGGAACCAGATGTTATCCAATGCCATGCATCCAGACAGCAGGCTGGTTTGAAAGCACCTGACTCGCCAAGAAGATCAGCGCGCACACCAATACAATAATGCGATGACGCCCGCCAGGGATGAGTATCGCACACCACCATACACGATCCACTTAATCGATCCCAAACCAATATCAGCTTTTAGAATCAATCAAGATACGCGATGAGGTTTAACGGTTTCCATAAAGGTCGGCACGATCTCCGCCCTCTCCAATGGATCCAGATCGGTGATTGTAATATCTACCACTGCACCCAAGATCTAGATTGTTACATGTCATCACTCCAACGATTTACACTCTGCTCACCACCACTTGGATGCACGCTTCAAATCCTCCTGGAACTGAACCCAATCAACCAACAGACACTGCATAAAGAAAATGTCACGCTCATTTTTTAACAAGAATGTTTGAGAACCACAAATGTACCTCATCTCACTATTCTCCTGGAACATATAGGGCCACTGGCACTTCTCAACCCATCAATATGTTTTCACAAACACAAGACACTCGTGATAGGGCTCTTCAACTGGGGTCAACATTTCTACTGAACCAACCCAATATATGAATTAACCACGATGCACAGCCTTGTATACAAAGATCAAAGTGGTCCCACAATAAACACTCAGATTCTTACTCAACTCCAGGGCCTCAAACCACAGTTTATAACTTTCTCCCATTAGAGAGTCCTAACTCAACAAAACCCAAATGCCAAACACTTAGCTCTCAACCATGGTCTCCTCCCCATGAGCCCCTGCCCCGCCAGAGTCCCGTCCCCAACTGTAGTCTTCCCTACCGAGAGACCCCAGAGTCCAAAGTTCGCAGATTCCTCTCCGCCTGACAAGAGTCCCATTCTGATCTGAGTCGCAGTCCTTACCATGTGACTTGAATGTAGAAACCCTTGCTGCACCTGATTGTACGCTCGTCGCCCGCGTCTCCCCTGCACCAGCACAACAGCTCATGATCTTCTGTCCCAAACAGAACTCTCACCCAAAGTGCCACCTGCCCCATAGTCAGATTGTCATGACACCTGACCAAAGATCCGTCTGATTACCATTATTTGGCCTCCCCCAATGTCGCAGAACAGTTTGCTCACGCCAGCCTGACACATGAAAAAGTCTGGACCTCAGACTGTACTATTTCTCTAGTATGCAGAATGTATGGCGTCAGCGTCAGACGGACTCGCGGAGCACTTAAAGTCGATAGGCTTAACAACCCTCCCTCCGTCAGAGTATTCTAATCGTCCGTCACAGATTCTCGTCTGCTGATACTGGTTAGATTCATCTCTGTAAACTCACACAGGTCAGCACTTTTCTTCCTAACTCACCCACTCACTTGGCGCCGTCCCTTCCAATGAATCAAGCATCAACTAATTTGTTCTTCCAGCTCCCATTTTCCTATCCCTGTGATGTTTTCTGCAATCTCTTTGCTGAACTCGACTTAAACTACAGGCGGGTTCCGCTTTGCTTGCACTCTGTCCGGACTAGGATCACTGTGATAAGGCTCGTGAAGCTTCATGAATGAAATGCCCAAAGAAGCCTAACCTCTCCTCGGTAGCTTCATTGTAGGCCACGTTCCCTATACGCTTCACAACTTCAAAGGGTCCATCGTATTTCGGAATCAAACCTCTCTGAAACTGCTTATTCCTGATCTTTTTCCAGATCTGAGGAGTTAACTTCAACAGAACCATCTCCCCTTGCTCAAATTCTTGAGGTCTCTGGCTCTCGTCCCGCATACTTTCATGCGTCTACTTGCCTTCTAGGTCGTCTCCGGCTTCATCAAGCAATTCGCTGAGACTTTGCAACTTCAGGATGAAGCTGGCTCACACTACGTCCGTGTTGCTTCAAGAATCGCGACGCCCACAGGCGTACGTGGCTGAACCCGATTGCTACCTCAATGCTGGCTCATAATTGTATCGAACTTCACGTAGACAGGACAACCGAGTTGGCTATAGAAGTTCCAACCAATTTTTCTGAGAGGCTGTTACGAAGTGGCGCAAATACTCTTCCAACACCTGATTCACTTTCCTCGGCTCGACCATCACCGAGGGTGATTCGCAAACAGAACTCGCATCTGCACTTTACATCTTGAACAAATTGAACTTAAACTCCGCCTCAGAAACCGCGATCTCGACCGCTTACATTATGTCTTCGCATCCTGAAAAATGTTTCACGACATTGCTGAAGAAGATGCGCGCTGCCTCTAGCCGATACCAATTCCTGGCTGATGAAAGACACAGATTGAGAACCCGTTTACACCACCAAACTGATCCGAAGCCTCTCTACTGGAAACCCACCGATGAAGTCCATCGATATGGCACCGCCATGGCTTCTCCGGAATGGATGGCTGTAATAATCCCGCTTCTTCTTCCGCTCGGCGGTCAAATTTGACAAACATGGCATGTCTTGACATATGCTTCGCACGTCTTCCTCCTTCATCTTGTGCCAATGAAAAGATCGTACAAGAATGCCAAAGTTCTTTCCTCTCCTCAAGCACGCCACCATCTCAGATTATGTGTCTCCTTTCTTCCGCCAGCCTCGTCTCAACTTGCTCGAAGGCACATATAGCTTCCCTCCTCTGAAGTAAAGCAACTCATTCTCGAGCCAGTATCGCCTCGTGGTGCCATCTCTTACCTACTCTACCAAATCTTTTGACACGCTGAGTCTCGCAACTCCAAATTAACTCGCCGTTTGAACTGGCTACAACCGAGCTCAACGATCCCACATAACTCGTCACTCGCACTCAAAGCATCCGCCTACTTGGCTGTGCTCGACCGGCTTGTGCACCCCCCCACGAAATCGAAGTCGGACAAGAACTCTTGCCATTGAGCTTGCTTGGAAGTAAGCTGCTTCTGAGTTGTGAAGAAGGTGTTAGCAACATTGTCAGTCACTACTACGAATCGAGTTCCCATCAAGTTGTGCTTCCAAGTCTCAAGGCAAATGATGACCATAGCCACCCTCTCATGGGCGTCAGACCTTCTCCACGCATTCAACTTCCGACTCTCAAAGGCTACTGGATGCCCCTCTTGCACCAGCACTCCACCTAGGCCCTGTCCGACGATCCAGGCGCACTTCCAAACGCAACTCCATGTCGGGCGCCTCTACCACTACTCTCCGAGGTGATCGTGATTCGAGCTTCCAAAGGCAAACAGCACTTCCAGATCCCATTCCCACTTCCTCTTTTTTTTTTCAAAAGGTCTCGGTGGAGAGCACCGGCTATCTTGAATAGCCCAAGATAAATCTTCCTCAGAGTAGTTTGCTGCCGGCGAACGACTTCCATCATGCTTTCACCTTGGTCGGGTCGGCCAATCTCAATTGTCACTACCTTCGCGAGACCATCCATCCTTATCTCGACTTAGAAATCGATGACCTGTAAACTTGATCTCGCCTTAGCAAACTCTCACACTTCTCTCTTTCTTCTTTGACATACAACTGGTTCTGCCTCAGTCTGTCAAGCACCATCTCGAAGGTGTACCACGTGATCTTGTAGAGTCGGGCTGTAGATCACTATGTCGTCCAAGTATACCACCAATGTAATGAATCCGTGAAGCCGAATAAGACATCATTCATGAGGTTACAAAATGTAGCAGGAGCATTAGTCAAACCAAAAGGCATAACTAAAAATTCAAAACTTCCATACCGAGTTACACATGTAGTCTTTGCCTCGTTCCCTTCAGCCACGCCAAGACTTAAGTTAATATCCCGACGCAGTTTCCAATTTCGTGAAGTACTTGCTGCTCAATTGATCGAACAGCCCGGCAGCCCAAAGGTATCGGATACTCTGTTCTTGAATGCGGACTTTATTCCAGTGCCCGTAATCCACACATCCGCTGCATCATCTGCTTTCTTCTAAAATAAAGACCGTGCTCCATACGCTTGAGGGTCGACTGCACTCCGCATCCGGAAGAACTCCGTCAACTGCTTCCGCAACTCTCTCAACTCTGGTGGACTCATCCGATAAGGAGCTTGAGCAGGAGGTCTCGACCCTGGCACGAGCTCTATCTGATGATCCGTCTGCCTTCTCGGTGGCAACCTTCTAGGCAACTCGATAAGATAACACGCAAATCTCCTCAAGATGGGGCAACAAATACCGGTACTTTACTTGCTTTTCCGGGGCTTGATCTCGATCATTGCCATGACATATGTGTGCTCACCCTTCCTGCAGCCTTTCTCGAGCTGCAGGGCGCATAAGGTCTTCTCCTGGTTAGTCTCTTAGGCGGTTTGCCGATGTCGACTAATAAAGCATGGGCCTGCTTTTCCTCATCCATGATCAACAAATTCATTCAAGTGCGGCAACAAGGCTACCTTGGCTCTTTAAGAAATCGCTGCCTAATATGAAATCAAAATCATCCAGTTGAACACTAAGGAAGCTCCATCGTGACCTTCCAATCCCATCCGAATTGCCATGTTCTTCGCCATACCATGCGCTCCTCAGGTTGCCATTTACTCGCTTGAGCTTGTCATCTTTAACAATTCTTCAAACCGAGTCCGTCAGTTCTCATGGATACAAAATTGTGGGTTGCCCCACCGTCTACCAATGCCACAATTTTTCTCTCTCGCCTCCACAAGAACTCAACATACATCACCCTCCTCGTGAGTCGCCCTGCAAACTCTCGCGCACGTATCTCAACAAATCAAGAGGGCTGGCTCTCAGAGGGGCCTCTCATTCCACGATCTTCCCGTCTTCAAATTTCCGAGTGCATCGAGCCCTTCTGGGCAATCCCCTCGCTTCGATGTGGCCCATCGCAGATAAAGCATCCCGACGGCCTGGTAGTTTGTGAGGAAGTCGCCTCTCCCCCCACTTTAGCCTCCGCAGATCCCGCGGGCTTCTTCCAACCCTTTTGCCTCCACTCGAGGGCTTTCCATCCGACTTCCGGCTCGACTTTGCCGTGGCCTTCCCTTTGGGTGGAGCAGAGGAAGAGGTCAATTTTAGCCTGATAGGCAATCCATTGCCGCATGGTCGAGGGCAAGTCTTGGACACCTTGCCTCCCCGCCCCGCCTTTGAGCCCATCCCCGCAATCCACATACATGAAGTTGAATGTTTTGTCTACTTCGATACGCCCTGATGCCAAGGATCAACGAGCTAAACTCTTTCTTACATAATCTCCGACCGAGCCTCGCTCGCTTCGCTTCGTAGATTCCTCGCCATCCACGCTGTTCGTAGGTAAGAACTGGATCTTCGCTCCTTCAAGATCTCCCACCCGATCTTTACTCCGCCAAAGCAGTTAAATGGTTGCCGTCAGTTCGTCCCGCCACCAAAGCTTTGCATCACCTGTCAAATACATAGTGGTTAATGCACTGCCTTCACCCACTCGGTATTCGAGCAAATGATGAAATATTGCTCCATGTCCTGCAGGAAGTTCTCCAGTCTTTACGCTGCGCTGCACCTAAAGTCTTGGGCTCGTACCGCACCTTCGCAGGAGGCGATATGTGCAGACATGCCCCCGCACCATCAAGCCGCTTCAAGAACACGATCTCCCCTCTAGAGATCCGATCCGCCTCCTCGAACTCCCTGGCCATGTATTCGCATTCCGGTCATGGAATGACCCCATCCGTTCCTCTACGGATCTCTCTCGGGTCTCCATCGATTCGCGCTGTGAGTCAAGCCCAGGATTCAAGATCGACCGAGTCGAAGCGGAGCTCGCCCCGCTTGCCGCGGCGGCCTATCTCCGCTATAAGCCTCGACACCCGGGTGCCTACCGCCTCGTATCCTGCTACTTTGCTCACGCAGCCGCATCACCGCCATCCTCGCATGCAGCCATCCTTGGCTCGATACCAACCGGTCACACGCCTACTTTTGCTCGTGTGCGCGCCTAGGAACCCGTTAGGCCAAACCTTCCTCGATGCCCCACTATTCTCTCGAACACAAGGGCTTACGACCTCCCTAAACTCGTGATTTTTATTAGCTACTAAAATACAAGACAATTCCCCGCATAGGCTCCCACACCTCGGGGCTCAGTTTTTCTTTGATCCAACTCCGTATCATATGAATTAACCAAGTGAGCACGCAGTCTCTTTATATAGATGCTCAAGCGCAATCCTAGTACAATAATGACTAAGAGTCCTACTTAACTCTAGTCTTCAATCCAAGAAGCCAAAGACAACTTTCCCGCATTAGGAGTCCCGACTGAATGAAACCCCGTACATGGGCCACACGTATTCCCACCATGAGTAGGAGTCCCTCCCCTAAAGAGTCTGTCTCCCGCCAGGAGTCCTGGTCTCCGCCTAGAGTCTTCCCCGCCCGAGACCTTGCCGCCCAGGAGTCCAGCCCGCTGCAAGAGTCTTTCCCTGGTCTAGGATTAGAGTCCTCTCCCGCCGTGGAAACTGACTCGCCCCAGGAGTCCACGATAGGACTCCTTAGGTCGTAGAAATCCTCGTCAGAGACTCCTGATTAGGATGCCACAACAAGGCCTCTCGCCCATAAATAGCCGACATTTTGGCCTCCCACTGATTCCATTTGCCTTCAAGTGCCACGCCCCAAAGCCCCCTGGGCCGTGAGTGCCGGATGCCCATCAGGCGCGGCCCGACTTTGACATTTGCTTGTCTTCCGCTCATGTGCGCAAGCTTACCACGTTTTGTGCTCCTAATACGGTAGCTGGTCCGGCCAAGTTCGGGAAAATGACAAGAGCTACTATCCTACCATCGGTGCCGATAGGCGATATTTGAATGATGCGCCGCCGCACGATGGCCGTACATCCGGCCGAAGTTATCATGAATTGTCAGAGCAAACGGGCATAGCCCGCCGACCTTTATCTAATAAATGCATCCCTTCCAGCTCCGGTTTGTTGCACGTATTAGCTCTAGAATTACTACGTTTATCCGAGTAGCAAGTACCATCAAACAAACTATAATTGATTTAATGAGCCATTCGCAGTTTCTGCACCACTCAGTTCACTTACACATGCATGGCTTAATCTTTGAGATAAAGCATATGACTACCGCGTGATCAACTGTGCAGCATTCTGTGCAACGCCGGAACTGCATGCACCTAGCCTAGACCACAACGGGTGACTCGAGGCAAAGCGCAGGTTTTATCGTCAGACATACGCTGCCTAGCGATGAACGCTTAAGCTCGGCACAGTGACTAGGGATCCCCATGCCCAGTTAAGGTTCCGTGATCCGAGATCACGAGCCATCATCATGGCCCATTGTGAAACCCCCGCATGGTCAAGCACGCGTGGGGAGTACATGGACACGATGATCGCTTGCAAGGTCCACCTGGCCCCCATGAGCGTGAGCTGGGTGAAAAGGCAACATTCAGAGAAAATTCCATCGATTGGGAAGGCAACACAGAACCATTATTGTCGTGACATGCCTAAGGCTTGATTCAAGCGCTTTGTAGCTAGAATGATGCAGGACGGGGCGTAATAGTTCGTTGTACGAGCAAGGAGCCTACCAACCCACATTACTCAAACACCACTCACACACCATCAAAGTTGACTTCAAGATGCACCACACACCGAACTGCATTAGTTAGGAGTTGTCTCCCGAGAAGCACACTAAGCAACAAGTGATGCCTTTGTAGTACCATCAGAGTATGAGAAGTAAATGATAACACTATTTCAAGCAACCGAATAGTTGGTCAAGCAACAGAAGACAAGCCTGCATAACAAGATCGCAAGCCCAAGGGTCTAAGCCACCATGTCTAGGCAATGAACTAAGCCGAGGCACCATGTCTAGGCATGCACTCGGCCAAGGCACCGTGCCTAGGCATGTCATGGCATCAGCCCTGTGCACCGTGCTAGGCAAGGCACTAGGAGAGGAACTGCCTAGGTGCATTTGTTATGGAATCCTTGCCCTTGAAAAGTAAAGGCACTGGGTTGGCAAACCTTGCCTAGGCAAGGCACTAAACCCAGGAACCACGCCTCAGGCATGGCACTAGCACCGTGCCTCAGCATGCACTAGGCCGAGGCTTCATGCCTGTACTTACTCAGACAGTACCTGCCCAGCTGCCAAGGCACTAAGCCGGCTGCGCCATGGCTGTGAACAAGAGGCATGCTTGCAATGTGGGGGGAACATCCGCCCATAGGCTTGGGAGGCCAAGGGTGCGTGCGCATGGTGTCTTAGGGCAACGAGTCGACAAAGATCGGCATGGGAGAGCTAGCAACAGACTACCGGCTCTAGCCGTATTGTGCACCTGGATGTCGAGGACTTGGGGTGGCATATGAGCACCCATGCCATAAGTGGCATGGGTGCACTGGGCAAAGACGCAAGGCAACAAGGTTTAGGCCATGGCACCATGCCTAAGCAAGGCAATTGCTGAGGCACCGATTCATGCCACAAAGAGCCGAAACGAATCACAATATTTATATACCTAAGTTCTCCTAACGGCCGTGAGTCGCTTACCGCAGTATAGTGTCTAGGTCAACACGGGATGGGTTTTCATCCTAGAAATGGTTTGTATCAGCGTTCGAAGGAAAGGCTTTATTTGGACTTTGGAATTGTGTTTCAAAAATGCTGGGAATAGTTTGAAAACTTAACATCAGAAGATCGAAGTTAAGTGGTCGTTTGCAAATCGAAATAAAAATCAAGAAAATAAGAAAAAGAGAACTTCTTGAAGCAAGAGGATACCGATTTTGGGAGAGATCCTAGGCTAACTAAGAGCTCCCGGTTGAAAAACAACTCCTATTTTAGTCAACACAGATGCGCTTGATGCGGCCCCTTTTAGTTAAAACCCTAACATTCCATTATCATTCTCGAGGCTCGAAGACTATCTAAAATAACAAGCATCTCTCAATTCGAGCACGATTCTGTAAAGCATGGAGAGTATTGGCCAAAAACAATAAATCAGAAATGTTATTTAACCCTAATTTGAAGAACCCTAACATGTAAATATTAATTCCCCGCAGGCTAGTAAGACTATCTAGCAACTGTTGTCGGTGATCTCACTCCGGAAAGACTGGACCTAAAGCATGGAGAGTATTGGCCAAGACAATAACATCCCATGTTATGCAACTATGTTTTTGAATATAAGGGCCATAAATATACCACCTCGCAACATGAAAAGCAGGAACCACCAAAGAACCTAAAGATCTTACTCCCAAGATCCTTTACTTCAAGAAGGAGTGGTTTTAGTCGGGCTCATCCTCCAAGTTGTCATCCTTGAGGTGCTTGGCAACCGAGAAAGGGAGAGAAAGAGGAGAGAGAAGAGAAAAGCAAGCAAAAAACTAAAATAAAAGACTTTATTTACAAAAGCAAGAATGAAAAGAACTTTACAAATCACCAAAACTCAGATTCCTTATATCCACCTCTTCTTTATTAAGCAAACATGAGGGTATTTATCTCTCAAGGTATGAAACTACCAAAACCCTAATAACTAGGCTAAGTTATAGGACAATTGGGTAATAAACCAAGTTTGAAGGCGGTTCAAAGATTAATTACAAAGTACGACGAGGTACGTAATTTCGCTTAATAGAGAATTTCGCTAATTAGCGAATTTGGCAAGGTTTACAAATGTACAAGGGTCTAAGCGAATTTGGCAAGTGTTTAGATTTAATTTGAGAAGGTTGAAATTTCACTAGCTAGCGAAATTTCGCTAAGCTAGCGAAATTTCCAAAGGAGAAGTGAATTCCTATACTCGCTTAAGGAATAAAGGTAAGTCAAGCAGCGAATTTTTCAATTTCACGAGATTGCTGAATCGTTTGCGATCAGCTTATAAATTCGCGATTGCGACTGCCATAACAGTTGCAAATTCTCGTTTTGTCGCTCGCATGCCTCTCGCCCCGTTTTCAACTCCGCATCTCATTTCCTCCACTTTTCCTTTGTTTTCCATTGATTGGCTTGTTGATGGTCAGAGACTAAACTTCCAACCTCATGATTGATCATTGCATTGTGGTTGAAGCCTAGAAGTGCATAAATACCTACAAAAACAACCAAAAACATGCTCCAAATGGCATAAGTGCTACTAAGATGACATGAACACTTCAATTGTTTATATGACATGATTAATGCACAAAAAGTACTCAAAACCTAACTAATATAGGTCTAAAATTGTACTTTTTGACACTAATCACACCCCCTCAACCAAACTGCTAGTCCCTTAGCAATGCAAAATAAGAATTGAGATGCATGTGGTGATTTTCAAAAAGATTATGATTCAAAAAGGTTGATTATGCATATACACATTACTTTAAACCGAAAGATTGAAATCAAAATTTGAAAACCTATATGAAAGACTCAAATCCATAAGAGAACAATTTTTAACAACACTATTCCATGATTTTCAACTTGGATTTCCAATCTAAGTCTATTGATTATTTTGCATCCTGGATTGAGTTAATAAAGGCAAAATTTGTCTCCCCCCAACCTAGCATTGACATGGCCTTACATCAGTTGAACAAATGAGATAGGGCTAGTTACACTTCTCTTGCTTTCTCAATTATATTGTAGGATGCAATGCTTAAAAATTCGACTTCACCAAAGTTCGTGTAACGAGGGTCCACCGATGACTCCCAACCAATTAAGGTTTAGGGCATCAAGCCAAAAGGATCAAAGACCACTAACTCTAAAGGCTTCACCCCGGACTTCAATTGACTTCGAAAATCAAGCACCTACACCTGGCTAAATTCCCAATTTATTCACTCCATAACGAACACAAAATCGATGACTCCCAACCAATGAAGGCTTAGGGGGCATCGGGTTTCAAAGGCTACTATACACTTCTGATCGTGCTCTGCTCTCAAAGCAAAACTTCACGGAATTTTATTTTTCTTTCTTTCTTTCTTTTCTTTCTTTTCCTTTAAGACAAAGTATTGTCTTCAATTGTTGGTAACTCAAACCTATTCTAGGTTGTCAACATGCCTAAGGCCGGCTTTGCAAAGTGGAAGGAGGCATACAAATTTACAACCTATTGAAACAATCTGAAGTGCAAGAAGGATATAGCATAAAAGTGGGGAAATTTCTGCTGAACATGCTGGAACAAAGGATCAACACAAATTGTTTCAGCATGGAATTTGTTCTAATATATAGGAGACAACATGATGAAATAATCTTCCAATTTAAAGCACCAATTGTCCAATTTGAAGTATTCAATCTGTCTAAATTTGAAGCAATTCAATCTGTTCAATTTGAAAGAAAACACATAAGTACATAGTGGACACAAAACATAATATGCAAAAAAGCTGAATATATATATAAATCGAGTAGCTTTTTGATATAGCCGAAATGGCTTAATACATACAATAAAGTTACACACAAACATATCACGCTACTATGGCTAATACAAAAATTCCTAATCAAAATCGTAAGAGGCGCTTGATAAAGCTGAAATCGTACATAAACCAAAAAGAAACCCCAACCACCTCACCGTCGTGGGCGGTGAAGCACGCAGCCTGGGTCGCCGTGATATCCAATGAGGCTACATCAAAGGGCGTGCTCCTCTCTCTCGCAGATCGTGAGGAAGACCCGTATGGGTCATGATCCGATGAAGCATGGAATGGCATCATCCCAAAGTGGCCTCAAATCTCAATCTCTCCGGTCATGTGCTGCATGTCATCGCCTCGAGTGGTCGGTGTGCGATCGCATCCATCACTCCAAATGATCTCCTCGAGCCGACATGTGTATACTCCGGTGACTCGGTGTGTCAATATGAAGGCCCGGAGTATCCGTGAGGGCCGCAGCTCTGAAGTAGCTGGGCGAGGAGACGGAGTGGAACGATCGAAATAGAGTGCCCGGAGGCCTCTCAGACTCGGCCTGTGGAGCAGCATATCATCCGTACGGTGGTCATCAGCCTCCCGATCCGCAGACTCCTCCCGGTCTCACAAGGATATAAAATGTGGATTCGGCATAGTCATAACCCGGTCCACTGCTACTACATGTAGGCATCTGTCTCGCATCTCTATCCCAGGCTCCTCTGGAAATCCCATCTGCTCAAGAACATGGAAAGAAGCCCCAGATAAGTGGTATGCTCTACGCTGCGCGAGGTCTCTCCACTGACCTTCTCCCTCAAACCTAAGAGCTTAAGTCATCACCAGCTCTGACGGCTAAACCGTAAATCGCCCGAGATCCCAGACAATGCCTCCGTGATAGGTCCGTCCCCTCCTCCGCACATAACGCTGCGTAGGAATAAGCAAAGCAAAGCAGATGGTCGATGATCGCGATACGAGGCTAAGCCGCTCCGATAGCGCGATCGACTAAACGCCGTAGCGATCCCCGCCGCTCGAACAATCCATCGCCCGGGCGGAGGTGGGCCCAATCTCTCAGAATCCTCGCATGCGCGTATGCGCAATCTCGCGTCGGGCCAAATAACCGCCGACCGAGTACGCCCACGCGCCATCTATCCCGGGCGAATCTCTAATGGACCATCCGTGATCCCTCGATCAATCTCATCGACTCGTATCCGGGCCTGGCGCCATCAACTGGGAACGCTAGTACGACCGCCGAAAGTCGGTCGGCTATGTATTCAAGATTCCCCGAATGGGTCCTTTCGAATACGGGCCTCCCGATCCGCGAGGCCTGGGCAGATGCACCGGGTGAAGGTGTGTCGCCCAAAGCAGCCTGATGCGACCGGTGACGGTGGCTATCTGTAAGATGATGACTTCGCTCGGGCCCGCGCGGGTCTCTCTTAAAGGCCGGACTCTAGCTCTCCTCCGAGGCACAGGATGGGGGCCCAGGTCCTCCATCCGCGCCCTGCAATGTCTCAATCCTGCAGGCTCGCTGTGCACGGGCCTCGTGGACAGTGATGGCATCGGGCGCTGCATCGGTGTCGCGGTTTCTCTCGCCGGTGCTAAATTCACTCCGAGGCCGAACACTTGACCACCCCTCGTGACGGACCCATATATCCGACATCGCCCAAATAAATCACCAAAATGACTCACCGACATGTAGTCAGCCCGGAGGTCCAAACGAAGTTCAATACAAATCAATCACTCCCGACATACCGAACCTCTGAATCAAGAACCGCCTAAGGCTCATCGATCAAGCATCGATGGCTCAACTCGGCAAACTGGCGGCTCAAGAAAATACCAAATGTTGGGGAAGAACACTAATAGGCTGGAGCCATACGAACCGGATACCATGGTAAGGTCGCCTTGTATACGTGCTCACGTGGGCGACTTCCGGGCCAGGAGGGTTTCGGGCCAGTACGAGGCACCCGCCTCAAAGGAACTACGCGGGCCGGGATGCAGGATCAAGGCAGTTGGGATGGCTGGGTTAACTCGACGGGTCGGGCGCGGCAAGCACCGGACGCAGTGGGCACCGCTAAGGCAGAGGAAAATGGCCCGACCTACAGTTGGGAGCTCAGTAAGTACAGCCGGGAAGAGAAAGGAAATTGTGATTCGCTAACCTCTCCGTGCTTAATAGACATCCCAAATGGCAAAATTAAGGGTCACTTTTCGCATCTTAAATTTCGCCAGATGTCTTTTCGAGATTCAAAAACTTTAAAATTAATTACTAATATTAAATAATAATATAAATTAAAAATTATTGTTATAAATTTACTATAATACTATGATTAGTATTTAAAACATACTATTTTCTATAGAGTACAAACTAAATTATAATGAAAGGAAAATTGCTGGGTTAAAATTCCTTTGAAAAATTATTAAGACTAATTGCACTAACTAATATAAGACAAAAATTAAAATTTGTGAACCGTAATCCGTTTTTGAAAACACCGAACTAGTTCGAGTTCGAAATACTGCGAGTGATCAAGGCATCGATCTCCCCGCCTGATGCAAAGGCCCGGCCTCGGGCCTCCATGATGTTGGGTGCCCAATTGTCGATCAGCTCCTCAGTGATGGCTGTTGAATTGAGCAATTGGCTTGCTGTTGGTAAGCATGGTAAGACCAATTCTTCTTTATCTCCAAGCTGATTCCTCAGATTTCGACAATCAGGTTTTCTCGCATTGATCATTTGAAACAATTTCGCATCGTAATTTGATTTTCAATTTCAGCAACTCATGCTTGTTGTTCAAATGAAAGATATTCAACTCCATGGTCAGCGTTACCAAAAGAATTGCATGACTCATTCCGGCAATTGATGATTGCATTGGCAAAGGGCTTAAATGGTCTTCCTAAGATGATCGGGCACATGATCGTTCACTAGCAATCGTTCGCTAGTCAAGTACCACTAAAATCTAACGGTAGTGTAGAATTTGTCTATCTTAACTAGGGACATCTCTCTAACTATCCCTTAGGATTTTCACGATCTATCGGCCAATGAGGAGTGTGATGTTAGTAGGTTTAGTCTACCTAAATTTAGTCGCTTGTATACCGAATACGACATTAGGTTCACACTGCTCCTAAATCATATGACTTTTTCTACGCACTAATTATTGACTGAAATTGTGGGAGATCCAAGATCTTTGTATTTGACAGTATTTGCTTTGAATTATGGCACTGACATGTTCAAAGGAGAAATGCTTTCTTCTCAATGCCTAATCCCTTCTTAATTGTACAAAGATCTTTCAAAAATTTTGCATAAGCAGGAACTTGTTTGATTAGGTCCAGTAAAGGTATGTTAACCTTCACTTGCCTTAAAACCTCAAGAATGCCTGCTTGTTGAGATGCCTTCTTCTTAATTCTCTGCAGGGAATGATGGTGGTGATACTGTATTTCATTGAATCTTCCTCTAGAGGATATGCTCAGGTTTCAATTCTTCCTCCTCGCTCTAGGTTCTTAATAGTTTTGGCATAGGTCGATCAACCTCTTTCCACTTCTCAGGTGATTATGGCCTAACCTCTATCCATTCTCCCGAATTGTTAGATGATCCACCTCATAAATTCCTTTAGGATTTGGAACTGCTTGTGATGGAAACCTCCCTTTCTCAGACTCTCAAGCAAATCCTTGTTAATTCGTGATTGAATAATCGTAGGTTGTCAATTTTCTGGTTGAGATTACCTCAAGCCCATCTATTCTTATTCAGTTGTACTTTCTACGTATCAACTTTCGTGCCAATTGCGCATTAATTCCTTTTGTTCCTCAACAAAGCGTCACCACCTTACTCAAATTCAATATATAGCTTGTCTCTATCGAGAAGACATGTTACTGGCTGTGGATCACGAGGAAAACTAAACTCGAGGTTTAGCACTGGGGTACATAAGGTGGGGGCTGGGTCTCCCATGCAAGATTAGTGATTCCTCCAATTGGAATTGTAGGTATTACCCATATGGGAGCATTAGGATTGTTGTGGCTTTGTATTGTCCTACGTTGTTTGCACATTCGACATCAAATCCCTTCACCGTGCAAGCCATAGGACACTGCCTGGGTGCAGGGATTGGAAATTGGTGCAAGGATTAGATCAGATGATTTTCACACGTATGCACCTCTTAGAGCCGTCACTTCAAGCCTCTCTTACCTTCCCGGCTAGGGTGGAAATCCTAGCCTCATTTCTATGTCTTCAGTGCTGCATACATCCCACCCCTTGGTCGACCGTGGCTCTATCCTATCCGCTTCTCTGTGGTTGCTTCATCCCAACCCCAGTTCAGCCACGTAATTTAAGAAATCCATGCTATTTCATCAGATGTTTGCTTAAAAAGTCTCCCCACACATGGTTTCTAAAAAGTCGCCATGGCAGAGACATACCACCATAGAAGTGGTTCACCAACATCCATGTGTCAAACCCATGGTGTACATGCACCGATGGTTTCATAAATCTCTCCTAACACTGGTAAAATCTCTCACCATCCCGAGCCGCAAAGGTATAAATTTGCCTTTTCAAATTATTAGTCTTTATGAGTACCGAAAAACTTCTTCAGAATTCAAATTTTGCGCCAAATTTCAATTTATGGTTCTAGCCTCAATGAGTTGAGCCATATCTTGGCCTTGTCCTTGTGGAGTCACGGAAAATGCCTTTAGCTTCAGCAAATCCATGTCCATCATACCTTCCTTGAAGGTAGTGCAAACCTCCTCAAAATCCCTTTATATGAGTGTATGGATTTTCATTTTCATACCATGATATGGGGAGTAGGGGTACTAAATAGGGCCTCACTGCCACATCTTCAGCAGGAGGTATGATACAGGAAGGGCACTAACTCTAGAGGATGTGATCCCCTCATGGTTCTATATGCATTTGATTCAGCAGGGTTCCTGCCGACTTTGTTGTTCCTCGTGCATGGGATCCATGGTATCGCCTTGCACACCGACTTCACTACTAGGCCAAGTTGTGTACTTATCCTATACAACCCAATTCGATGTGTCTCTATCCCACTGTTATATTGCTACACAAAGTTACTCAATTAAAGAGACAACAAAGAGCAACAAACAACTCGCAAAAAGATTAAAATTAACTAATAACAATAAAATCGATCAATGAAAATCTGAATCAAAATGAAGGCAAAGCATCGCAAAGTGAAGCAAATCGCGCCTCGTAACTGAGCTAAAAAAGAGGGTAAAGGTTACCTCTTCACTTGTGACGTGGGATCACAAGTACTCTTCAATCCACTATAAGTAGTTCGCACCATCCCCCGCATCGCGCCTATTTGATTCGTGGCTACGTAGGGCCGAGTCGAATCAACAATATTTATATACTCCAAATTTCTCCTACCGCCGAGTCAAGCCACGCGTATAGTGGTCTAGGCCGAACACGGATGGGTTTTCATTCTAGAAATGGCTTGCACGCGTCAATACTGCAAGCTTTATTCGACTCTTTGGAATTGTGTTTCAAAAATAAAGTGGGAATAGTTTGAAACTCTAATGACCTGTGAAGACTGAAAGTTATGGCCGGTTTGCAAACTGAAAATAAAATCAAGAAAAATAAGAAAAAGAGAACTTTGAAGCAAAGAGGCCAATGATTTTAAGATCCTAGGCTAATCTAAGAGCTCCCTGCTGAAAAACAACTCCTATCGAGTCAACACAAAGAGTGCATGGCCCTCTTTAGTTAAAAACCCCAACATTCCATTATCATTCTTTTTGAGTTTGTAAAGACCATCTAAAAATAATGTTGCATCTCTCACCCGAAAGCACAAGAGATTCTAAAGCATGGAGAGAGAGTATTGGCCAAAACAATAATCAGGGAAATGTTATTTAACCCTAATTTGAAGAACTCCTAATATGTAAATATTACCTCGCAGGCTAGTAAGGACCATCTAAAAAGCAACTGGCGCGGCATCTCTCACTCCGAGCATCGACCTTAAAGCATGGAGAGATACAAGACAACAACATCCCATGTTATGCAACTGAGTTTTGAATATAAGGGCCATAAATACACTACCCGCTGCATGAAAAGCAGGGGAACCACCAGCAACCTAAAGATCTTACCCCCAGCAGTCTTTTACTTCAAGAAGGAAGTGGTTTTAGCCGCTCATCCTCCAAGTTGTCATCCTTGAGGGTGTTTGGCAACCGAGAAAGGGAGAGAAAGAGGAGAGAGAAGGAGAGAAAGAAAGCAAAAACTAAAATAAAGACTTTATTTACAAAGCAAAGAAATGAAAAGAACTTAAATCACCAAAAACTCAGATTCCCTTCTATCCACCTCTTCTTTATTACAAAAAACATGAGGGGGTATTTATGCTTCCTCAAGGTATGAAACTACTCAAAACCCTAATAACTAGGGGCCAGTTATAGGACAATTGGGTAATAAACCAAGTTTGAAGGGCGGTTCAAAGATTAATTACAAAGCATGACGAGGCATGTACTCACATAGGGGAGAATTTCGCTTAATTAGCGACTCAAAAGGTTTAGCTAAATTACAAGGGTCTAGCGAATTAGCAAAGCTTAGCTTAATTTGGTGGCGTTGAAATTCTCACATATTAGCGAAATTTCTCGCTTAAGCTAGCGAAATTTCCAAAGGAGAAGCGACCCTGCAATTTCGCTAAGGAACAGCAGTAAGTTGGCTAGCGAATTTTTCAATTTTCGTCAGAGATTGCGAATCGCTTATAACAGCCATAAATTCGCCAGGATTGCGAATCAAGTTATAAATGCAAAGCGTAAGTAAAATTCCCGCTTGCTGTTCCTGCATGCCTCGTCCCGTCTTCACCGCATCTCATTTCCTCCACTTTTCCTTTGTTTTCCACTGGATTTTTGGGCTTGTTGATGGTCGAGACTAAACTTCCAACCTCATGATTGATCATTTTACTGTGCTTAGCTTCGTATGCATAAATACCTACAAAACAACCAAAACATGCTCTAATGGCATAAGTGTTACTAAGATGACATCAACACTTCAATTGTTTATATGACATGATTAATGCACAAAAGTACCAAAACCCAACTAATATAGGTCCAAAATTGTACTTTTTGGACACTAATCAGCACTACGCCCAGACATGCACAGCCGAGGCATCGCGCCAGCACGCATTCAGTGAAGCAATCTTGCCCAGGCAAGGCACTAGGAGAAGGCAACATGGCTAGGCATGCACTAAGCTTGAGGCACCGCCGTGCCTGTGGCGAAGGCCCCATGCCCAGGCATGAACTAGGCCAAAGCACCTGACTAGGCATGCACTAGGCCGAAAGGGGCACTGCCTGTGCATGCACTAGTGCCGAGGCACTCTGTCGAGGGCATGCACTAGTCGGTGCACCATGCCCGTGCAAGCGCACTAGGCCGAGGCACTCGTCACTGCATGCACTAGGCCGGCGCACCATGCCCGCACAAGGCAATTCAGGCCGAGGCACCGTGTCTAGGCAAGGCACTAAGCCGAGGCACCCTGCACCCTATCTAGGCATGCACTAGGCCGAGGCACTCGCCGGCGCGCCACTCAAAGCCGAGGCACTCGCTTCAGGCATGCACTAGGCCGAGGCACCGTGGGGGGGAACGAGAGGCATGCTTGCAACGTGGGGGGGAACGAGAGGCATGCTTGCAACGTGGGGGGAACATCCGTCCATAGGCTTCGCGCTGCGCAAGTAGCATGGCATCTTAGGCAACGAGTCGACAACACCACGGGAGAGCAAGCAACGGGGTCATTGTCTAGCTCTACCGGCAATCGGATGTCGAGGGCTTGTGGGTGGCATATGAGCACGCCCATGCCACGAGTGGCATGGGTGTGTGCACGCCGGGGGCAGCACGCAAGGCAGCGTGCCTAGGCCGGGTGCGCTGCCAAGCCCATAGAGGCAACCACCTCCCCCTTAAAGTGCAATATAAGCCTTTTTGGAAAATTCTGGAGGAGACATCACACATGCTTGAGGAGACATACGGCAAATTTTAACTAGGAAAGCGATTTAATTCCAAGGGTGCATTCTTTATAATAATTATACATGGCCAAGAAAAAAAGAAGAAAAAATTTGACATAAAATATTTATTTTTATTTATTTACTAGAAAAATAGGGAAAATAGGAGAAAATAGTAAAAAAATTTAAAATTCATTTTTCACATGGGAAAAATATTTGGGACCAGAATTGATCGATTTGAAGTGGAGGAAATATTTTATTTTAATTTATTTACTGAAAAAATAGGCGAAAAATAGGGGAAAACAGGGGAAAATAGGGGAAAATAATTGATTTAAGATTTGACTATCGAATGCAATATTTACTATAAAATATTAATATTTGATAATATTTTAAATGAAAAGTGATAATTCTTAAATTTTTTTTTTCTCTAAAAATATAGGAATATAGGGGAAACATGGGAAAATGCATTAGAAAAACATTTTGTCATGAGAATGATATTTGAACAATGAATGAGGGAAAAGAACAATGGAATAGAAACGAGCATGGTTAGGGAAGCGATTAAGGCATCGGTGCGGAAAGCCACCAATATTGTCGGGTGCAATGGCATGGAGGACAACAAGGGTTGTGGCACCATCAATATTGCCGAGGCACCCATCAATATTGCAAATTACATTTCTTGGCACGATGGAACGGGTTACCGTGGCGTGGCAAAGCACTAGGCCGAGGCACCGTGTGTCATGGCATGGCATGCAATAGCACTAGGGCGAGGCCCCGTGTGTCTAGGCATGGCAAAGCACTAGACCGAGGCCATATGTCTAGGCATGGCATGGCATGGCATGGCATAGCACTAGGCCGAGGCCCCGTGTCTCTAGGCATGGCATGGCATGCCATAGCACTAGGCGCCGAGGGGCCCCGCAGTCTAGGATGGCATGGCATGGCACTGGGCGCCGAGGCCCCGTGTGTCTAGGCATGACAAAGCGGCTGCACCCGAGGCCATATGTTCAGCATGGTACTGAATGGCATGCTGACTGTGCCGAGGCCCCGTGTGTCTATGCATAGCATGCCATAGCACTAGGCGCCGAGGCCCCGTGTGTCTATGCATAGCATGCCATAGCACTAGGCGACGAGGCCCCGTGTGTCTAGGCATGGCATGCTATGTGCCATAGCACTAGGCGCCGAGGCATCGTGTGTCTAGGCATGGCATGGCATAGCACTAGCCCGAGGCCCCGTGTGTCTAGGCATGGTCGAGGGCCCGTGTGTCTAGGCATGGCATGCTATGTGCCATAGCACTAGGCGCCGAGGCATCGTGTGTCTAGGCATGGCATGGCATAGAACTAGCTCGAGGCCCCATGTGTCTAGGCATGGTCGAGGGCCCCGTAGTTCAGTATGGCATGCCATAGCATTGTAGAATCGGGCACCGTGTCTAAGCATGGAATGGCACTAGTCCGAGGACGTGTGTCTATAGGCACTGTGTGTCTCAGTACACATGGCAAAAGTTAATAGGCGCCGAGGCCCCGTGTGCCTAGGCATGGCATGCCATAGCACTAGAGCAAGGCACCGTGTCTAGGCATGGAATGGCACTAGTCCGAGGCATCGTGTGTCTAGGCATGACATGGCAAAGCAATAGGCGCCGAGGCCCCGTGTGCCTAGGCATGGCATGGCACTAGGCGCCGAGGCCCTGTGTGTCTAGGCATGGCATGGCATGGCAAAGCACTATGCCGAGCCCCCTGTGTCTAGGCATGGCATGGCATGGCAAAGCACTATGCCGAGGCCCCAGGCCCAGGGGCATGGCATGGCAAAGACTATGCCGAGGTCTCAGTCTAGGCATGGAATGGCATGCCATGGCAAAGCACTAGGCGAGGAACCTTGTCTACGCATGAAACTAGCCAATTAATGGCACATTCATGATAGAAATAAAACTCAACCCTAAAAAACAATGTTTTAAACTAGTATTTAGTTTAATCTTGTGCATGGCATGGCACTAGGCTGAGGCACCGTGCCTAGGCATGCAC
Organism: Tetrastigma voinierianum; assembly: GCA_016808115.1. Taxonomy (NCBI): domain Eukaryota; kingdom Viridiplantae; phylum Streptophyta; class Magnoliopsida; order Vitales; family Vitaceae; genus Tetrastigma; species Tetrastigma voinierianum. The sequence continues at coordinate 28,031 of JAEQBH010006857.1, forward strand.
TAGGCCGAGTCACCGTGTCTAGGCATGTCATGGCATTAAGGTCGAGGCACCGCACAATCGCCGTGTCGTAGGCATGCCAAGGCACTAGGCCGTACACCGTGCCTGTGCAAGCACTCGTCGAAAGACCGCCTCAGGAGGCATGCACTGTGCCGAATCATCGTGCCTGTGCATGCCATGGCAATAGGCCGAATCACCGTGCCTAGGCATGTCATGGCACAAGGCCGAGGCACCGCCGCCGAATCGCCGTCGGTACGCCAAGGCACCAGGCCGCCACCGCGCTCAGGCAAGCACTCGGCCGAGGCAATCGCCTTGGGGAGGCAGCGCACTAGGTCGAATCAATGCGGCCTAGGCATGCCATGGCACGAGCCGAATCACTGCCTAGGCATGTCACGCGGCACTAGGCCGAATCACCGTGCCTGGGCATGTCATGGCACTAGGCCGAGGCGCAATCGGTCCCGGCCGAGGCACCGCGCCCAGCCACGACACCAGTCGAATCACCTCGCTTCAGTACGCCATGGCACTAGGTCCTAATCAATCGCCTAGGCATGTCATGGCACAGTCGAGGCGCCGTGCTTAGGCGAAGCACCCCGCCTGCGCGCACCGCGCCCGTGCCATGACACGAGCCGAATCAAATTTGCCTAGGCATGTCATGGCACTAAAGTCGAGGCACCGCGTCTGTGCATGTCATGGCACTAGGTCGAGGCGCCGTGCCCAGGCCATGGCACTAGGCCGAGGCACCGTGCCTAGGCATGTCATGGCACTAGGCCCAGGCACCGTGCCTAGGCATGCCTTGCACTAGGCCGAGGCACCGTGCCTAGGCATGCCATGGCACTAGGCCGAGGCACCCTGTGTAGGCATGGTGGCATGTCACTGAAGTCGAATCACCGGCCTCGTGTCACCTCGACTAGATAACACGAGTCCCGCGGCGCATAAGGGCGCGCTGGCCCCATGGCTCTAAGGAAAACGAGCAAGGCAAGGTTGGGAAAAACATGTGTCCGGAGGCACAAAGCGTGGAGCCAAGCACGGCGTATTACGAGCCGAAGGCGCGCGTTAATCCGGCCGACGCCGCACGCCGGGCCGTCACAAGACTCACGACTTAGAGGGGGCCTGAGGCGTGGCACTTGAGGCAAAACGGAATCAGTGGGGAGAATGCCGCCATTCATAAGGCAGAGCCCTTGGGCGGCAAGCATCCTAATCCGAAAGTGCAACAAGGATTCCCATGTACTTAAGGAGTCCCACAAGGAAGGACCCTAGGCGGGCAGGACTCCCAGCAGAAGGACCCTACTCCTAAAGTGGAAAGACTCCTGCTGGCTGGACTCCTAGGCGGATTAGGATCGACTAACCCATGCAAGTGCCGTCACATGGAAACCTTTCCTCTTCTGCCTTCAAAGTTCTCATTTGAATATTTGCTACTACCACCAAGATCCGCGACCGACGGCCGCTTCTCCGCCGGCTAGCGCTCAGTGCTTTGGCGGCGATCGGGGCCGCCCTACTCATCGAGGCCTGGCCCTTGCCTTCACGGCCGGTATAGGTCGCGCGCTTCACTTATCCATTTTCGGGCTAGTTGATTCGGGCAGCAGTGAGTTATTACACACTCCTAGCGGATTTCAACTTCCATGTGACCACCGCCCCGCCGCCTTAATCGACCAACACCCTTTCTGCGGGTTCTAGGTTAGCGCCATAGCTGGGCACCAGAACCTGCTTCCGCCCATCCCGTACGCGCCCCGCTTACCAAAATGGCCCACTTGAAGCTCTCATTCCATGGCTCAGCCTTAATGGAGCAAATGTGCCGTGCTGGCCCTACTCCATTTAAAGCTCAGAACTGGCCGAGGGGCGCGCGCCCCCGATGCCTCTAATCGGCTTTACCCCATTGTGAACTCGCCCGCTGGCTCCGCCATCTCCGAGGAAACTCGAGGGAACCAACACAAGATGGTTCGATTAGTCTTTCGCCCCTATACCCAAGTTCGACGAACGATTTGCACGCCAAGACACGCCGGCGGCCCACCGAGTTTCTCCGGCTTCACCCGCTCATAGTTCACCATCTTCGGGTCCCGGCGCATGCCTCACCCGAACCCTTCCTCGAAGATCAAGGTCGGCCGACCGCACCCCGCGAGGGATCCCGCCGACGCCTTCCCCACGCCTTACGGCTTACAGCCCGCCGACCGCACACACGCCGACCCTTGGTCCGTGTTTCAAGACGGGTCGAATGGGGGGCCCGCTGGCCGACGCCATGAGCGCACAAAGCCGGCACGCCGTAGGGGCGGCGCCGTGATTCCATGATCGAGGCGACGACGCTCCACGGGTATGACTACAACCCGGCTTGGTCGCCGCCCCAAACCAAGGTCTGGCCCGCCCAGCCGACGCGGAGGCACCGGGCGGATCGCCGCTCCACATCCGACCGAGACGCATCGCCGCCCCCATCCGCCCCCTCCCGACAATTTCAAGCACTCTTGACTCTCTTTTTCAAAGTCCTTTCATCTTTCCTCGCGGTACTTGCTCGCTATCTGGCCTCGCCTGCATTTAGCCTCGACGGAATTTACCACCCGATTGCGGCAGCATTCCCAAACAACCCGACTCGCCGACGCCTCAGAGCGACAGTGGTCCGGGCACGACGGGCCTCACCCTCAAATTTCCTTCCAGGATTCTGGGGTCTGTCCGTCGAGACGCTTCTCCAGACTATTAATCTGGACGGCGGGACCGCCCCGATTCCCTGCTCGGCTTTTCCTTGCCTCGGGCTCATTGCTACTGGGCGGGAATCCTTGTGTTTCTTTTCTCCTCCGCTTTATTGATATGCTTTAAACTCTGGTGTTCCCGCCTGACCCGGGGTCACCTGAGAGGTTCTCTTGCCTTATGTGCCCCGTCACAAGCGCCAGCGCCCGACATGGATTCTCCTCCTTCCTCCTCCGACGAGGGGGAAAGGATCAGGGTTCGCTTCAAACCACCGCTTTGTCGAGGCGGTACCGCTGTGGAGCCAGATTTTTAACCAACCACGGACGATGTTCCATGGAGGCCACCGTCCGCCCTACTCCAAGCCCCTTACTCCTGATGTGCGGAGGGGGCGACGCGGTGCATGACGCCCAGCAGGGCGGCCCTCGACCTAATGGCGCCGGGCGTGAATCTCGCGCTCAAAGACTCCGGCTGATTCAAGGTGATTCTCGCACTACACCAAGTATCGATTTGCTACGCTCTTCATCGATGCGAGCCTAGATATCCGCTGCCTAGAGTCGCTTTTGTGAGTTAAACGACCACGCTTTCCCGCGCACCCATGACCGGCGATGGACGGCGTTTGCTCACAGATTTTCATGCTTCCACGCTGGCTCCGTTGTTGGTGGATCGGTGTCCCCAGTAAGACGCCCCATGCACGGGCGAGGGCAAGGTCATACGCCCACCGATCCATCGAGCGGAGGAGGGCTCACGCCTCGGGCCGCCCCTCGACGGGCTGTTAAACAACGTGTTCACGTCGCTCGGGCCGATAGGTTCGATAATGATCCTTCGCAGTTCACCTACTGAAACCTTGTTACGACTTCTCCTTCCTCTAAATGATGTCTGAGCGGGATTTATCGCCGCAGCGGCGGGAACTACCACGCCACGATCCGAACATCAACGACCATTCAATCGGCAGAGCGACGGGCTGTGTGTACAGCGGCGTGGATTAGAGTCACGCAGCTGATGACTTCACACGACAGAATTCCTCGCTGAAGACCAACAATTGCAATGATCTATCCTGATCACGTATGAGTTCTCAAAGATTTAATCTCACCGTCTACCAAGGCTATAGACTCGTTGAATACATCAAGCAGAATACGCGCGCGCCTTAACATCTAAGGCATCATGCACTTTTATTGCCTCAAACTTCCTGGCCTAAGCGTCATAGTCCTCTGCACTAGTCGGCCGCGGAGGACTCACCTACTGCAGATAGCTAGTTAGCGTGCCGAGGTCTCGCTCGCAACCCGAATTAACCAAACAAATCGCCTCCACCAACTAAGAACTAGCCATGCACCACCACCCATAGGAATCAAGAAAGAGCTCTCGCCTCCGTCAATCCTACTACGGCTCCTCGACTCCGTAAGTTTCCCCCGTGTTGAGTCACCAGTTTTGAGGCTCCACTCGGTGGTGCCCTTCCGTCACACCTTTGCTCTCGCCCTTGCGACCATTACTCCTAACCCAAAAAACTTTGATTTCCTATATGCCGGAGTCCTAAAGCAACATCCGTCGATCCCCGGCTCCGCATCGCTTATGGCTGAGACTAGGACGGTATCCGATCGCCTTCGAGCCCCCCCAACTTTCGTCTGACAATGAAAGATCCTCGCAAATGCTTTCGCAGCTTGTTCATTTATAAATCCAAGAATTTCACCTCCCGATTATGAAATACGAATTCCCCGACTATCCCCTGCGACCATTACTCCGATCCCGAAGGCCAACACCAATAGAACCGAAATCCTATGATGTTATCCCATGCTAATGTATCCATAGCGAGGCTTGCTTTTGAGCACTCGTAATTTCTTCAAAGTAACAAAGACCGGAGGCACGACCGTGCCACTAAGACCGTGAGCCGCATCGCCTGTAGAAGGACAAGAAGGACGCAGGCACACCGTAAGGCGGACCTACCGACCCATCCCAAAGTCCAACTACGAGCTTTTTAACTACAACAACTTAAATATACGCTATTGGAGCTGGAATTACCGCGGCTGCTGGCACCAGACTTGCCCTCCAATGGATCCTCGTAAGGGATTTAGATTGTACTATTCCATTACTTGAGACTAAAGAGCCCAGATTTATCATTGTCACTACCTCCCGTGTCGGATTTGCAATTTGCACGCCCGTCGCCTTCCTTGGATGTGGCAGCTGCTTTCTCGTGCCCTCCCTCCTGACCGAACCCTAATTCCTCCACACCACATCACCATGGTAGGTGTCACACGCCTACTTTTTGCCTCGTGGTGCGTGGCGCCCAGGAACCCGCAGCCAGCCTCTCTCGATGCCCTTCACTCATTCTCTCGAACACAAGGGCCACTGTGGCACTCTCCCCAAATCGTATTTTATTAGCTACTCAAAATACAAGACAATTCTCGCATAGGCTCCCAAGACCTGAGGCTCAACGCTTTTATTTGATCCAACCTTAATATACGAATTAACCAAGTGAGCACGCAGCCCTTTATATGTGACGCTCAAGGGCAATCCTAGTACAATAATGACTAAGAGTCCTACTCTAACTCTAGTCTTCAATCCAAAGAAGTCAAAGACAATCCTTCCAAAGATTAGGAGTCCCTTTCGATCGACTGAAACTTCTATACAATGTACCCACACGATCTCCACCATGAGTAGGAGTCCTCCCCGCCAGAGTCCGTCCTAGAGTCCGTCCCGCCAGAGCCCTTCCCACCGAGAGATCTTCCCGCCTAGGAGTCCAAATTCCCGCTTTAGAGTCTTTCCCGCTTAGGATTAGAGTCCTCCCGCCTCGGGAGTTCCATTCCAGGGAGTCCATTGCATAGGACTCCTTAGTAAAGAGGGAATCCCTGCCACCTTATCAGATTGCTCACGCCCAAGGCTCGCCCATGTGAGCCGATATCTCGCCCCATCGATTCCGTTTGCCTCAAGTGCCACGCCCTGTGCCCCCTCTCTAAGTCGCGGATTGCCGCGGATGCCCATCGTGGCGCTGGCCCCACCAATACTTTGCTTGCATTCCGCCATGTGCGTGCTTCGCTCATGCTTTGTGCCTCCGACATGTTTTCCCACCCGCTTTGCTCATTTTCCAGCGGGCCATGGGGCTGGCAAGTAAACGCTTCATGCCGCACGGACTCGTAGGTTATCTAGCCCAGGGGCCAATAAACCTCCACTAGAGGTATTCAACGCCCTGACTTCAACCGCGCATACTCAAGGATCTGATCTTCAAAATGCCACAATGTAGCACCCTTTTCCCAACTTGCCTCACTGACGGGCCTCCCCTTCCAATGAATCATGTACTCGGTCCACTTGTTCTTCCAGCTCCCATCTTCCATCCTCAGATGTTTGCAATCTCTTGCTGAACTCGACTTCCAATCCATAGGCGGGTTCCGCTTTGCTTGTAACTGGTCGATTCAGATCACCGTGATAAGGCTTCAGGAAGCCATACGGAATGCCTGCATGAAGCTCAACCTCTCTGGTAGCTTCAGCTTGTAGGCCATGTTCCCAATGCGCTTCACAACTTCAAAGGTCCATCGATTTAATCAAACCTCTCTGAATCGTTTATTCCCATCTTTTCCAACTGAGGAGTTGAATTTCAACATAACCATCTCCTCGCTTCAAATTCCCGAGGTCTCCCGCCGTCCGCATACTTCTTCATGCGTCACTGGCCTTCTAGGCTGTCTCCGCTTCATGAAGCAAATCTTGCCGAGACTTTGCAAACTTGTACGCACTGCTTCACTCACGTCTGTGTTGCTTCAAGAATCAAGACAGCCCAGGCGTACGCGGGTCGAACCCGATTGCTACCTCAAAAGTGGCTCATACTCGCTGAACTCATCGCAGACAGGACAACCTAGCTATTCTAGAAGTTCCAACCACACTTTTCCTCGAGAGGCCGCTGCCACGAAGTGGCGCAAATACCTTCCAAAGACTGATTCACTCTCTCCGTCCGACCATCGCCCGAGGGTGATTCAATGAACTTGCATTCCAGACTCCACATCTCGAATAAATTTCAACCTAAACCTCGTCAGAACCGCAGATTCGATCGGCTACTATGTCTTCAGCATCCCAAAACAGCCACAACATTGTCGGGCGAAGACGCGCCGCCAGGCTTCTCTCACCGACACTCACTGGGGCCGGGACAAACACATCGCACTTGGAGAACCCGTCTACCACCACTAAAATCGATCCAAGCCCTACTTTAAACTCCACCGATGAAGTCCATCGAGCACATTAATCACGGTTTCTCCGAATGGACAGGTCAGAATAATCCCGCTCCTTCTTCCGCTCGGTCTTGTCAACTTAACAAACATGGTATGTCTTGACATAGGCTTGCACGTCTTCCTTCATCTTAGGCCAATGAAAAGACCCTGTACAAGAATGCCAAAGTTCTTCCTCTCCCTGCGACCAGCCCATCTCATCATGTGTCCTCCTTCCAGCACCCTGCCTCAAGAACTTTAATCTGATACACATATAGCTTCCCTCCTCCAAGTAAAGCAACTCATTCCCTATTTCGCATCGCCGTGGTGCCATCCTCACTTGCTTTACCAGCCTTTGACACGCTGAGTCTCAGGTACTTCCAAACAACCTGGCCGTCAGAAATCACAACTCAGCTCAACGATCCACATAATCCTGCACTTCCTTCCTACTCAAAGATCCGCCACTGGCAGGCTTAATTCGCTTGTGCACCCACATCGAAACTAAAGTCGGCCATGAACCCGCCATCGAGCTTGCTTGGCGCAGTTTCTTCCGAGTTGTGAAGATATGTTATAACATCGTCACCACCACACGTAAACCCAGTTCCCATCAAGTAGTGCTTCCAAGTTCATGGCAATGGATGACCGCAGCCATCTCTTTCTCGCGGGCAAAGCACTTCCTCCACAGATTCAATCCGACTCGCCATCGGATGCCTCTTGCACCGCAAAGATCTTTACCCTGTAGTGGCCCCGGTCTCGACGTGATCCGTGTGCAATCGCAAACGCAACCTGGCTACGTCGGGCGCCTCAACAATCACCAGGTGATCGTGATCTTTGTTTCCGAAATACCGCACTCGTGATCCCATTCCCACTTCCTCTTTCTAAAAGGTCTCATGATATTAACTGCCATCTTGAATAGCCCAAGATAAATCTTCCGTAGTAGTTTGTTGTCGAGGAACGATCAGCTCGTCACCTTGCCTGGGGCCGGCCAATCTCGACCTGGTCACCTTCTGCACCAGATCCATCCTTATCTCTGACTTGAAATCCTGATTAATCTAAACTTGATCTCGGTCCGAGCAAACTCACACCCTCTCTTTCGACATACAACCGCCTCGCCTCATCATTACACCATCTCGAGCGTACTTAATGCGGATCTTCAGAGTCGGCCAGACTTCAATACCCAAGTATACCACCACGAATGAATCCAGAAGTCGACAGGACATCATTCATGAGGTTAAAATGCAGCAGAGCATTAGTCAAACCAAAGGCATAACTAAAATTCAAACTTCCATACCGAGTTACACATGTAGTCTTTGGCTCGTCTCCTTCGCACCACGCCGCATTTTGCCATCATCCTACCGCAAGCCTAGCTTAGTGAAGCACTGCCTGCTCAATCGACGACTACCGCAGCCCAAAGGTATCGATACTGCCTGATCGTGACTTTATTCAAGGTCTTGGTGAATCCACACACATCCGGGCGCACCATCTTGCTTCTTCGAAACAAAGACTTAAGCCCACACGGCGCTGAGGGCCGGACTGCACTAGTGATCCAGCAACCCGCCAACTCCGCCCATCAACTCTTCTCAACTGTGACTCATCCCAAGGGAGCTGGAGCGTGAGGTCTCGACCCCGGCACGAGCCTTCATCCGATGATCCCGCTTGCCTTCCTGGCGTGCCTCTCAGGGCAACTCCTGAGCATAACATCAAAGAAATCTCCTCGCATGGGGCACAAATACCGCACTGACTTGCTCGTCCTGGGCTTGATCTCACCATTGCCGCGACATATGTGTGCCTCACCCTTCCTAAGGCCTTTCTCGAAGGTGGCGCATAAGGTCTTCTCCCCGAAGGTCTCTTAGGCCGCTTGCTGATGCCAGCCACAAAGCATGGTTGCTTCTCATCCATGATCAACAAATACCATCGGCGCAACAGGCTACCTCGTTTGAAGAAATCGTTGTCAAGAAATCAAAATCATCCAAAGGGGAAATACCAAGGAAGTCTATCGACCTTTCCAATCCCCATCCGAATTCGCTATGTTCTTCGCCAGCGCCCAGCGCCTCTGTGCTTATTAGTCACGCTTCGAGCTTGTCGTCATCTTTAGCTAGCTTCAAACCGAGTCCGGCCGTCCTCCCCTTGTTGATACAAAATTATGGCTGGGCCTCAACGTCACACTGCCATAATTTTCGCTCCGGAGTCAAGAACTCACTGGTTACATCATTCCTTCGTGGAGTCAGCCTCACCCGCATCGCATTCAACAACCCGAAGAGGTCACCGTAGGGCCTCTCGCTCCGCTATCTCTCCCCGCCTCCCACCCGAGTGCATCAGCCCTTCAGCAATCCTCGCTCGATGTGGTCAATCGATGAAGCATCCAATACCGTAGTTGGCGGAGAAGTCGCCTTCCCCCCACTTTTAGCATGTGCGATCATGCGGGTTTTTCCAAACTTTGCCTCCACTTCGAGGGCTTTCCATCCGACTCTCCTGTCACTCGCTTGTGGCCTTTCCCCTTTGTGGGAGTAGAGGAAGAGGTCACCTCAGAGTCGGATAGGCAACTCGCTGCCATGGTCGAGGGCAAATCTTGACACCTTGCCCTCGCCCGCCTTGAGCCTATCCCCGCAATCCGACATGAAGTTGAAATAAATTGTCTACTTCGGATGTCCTCGATGTCAAGGATCAACGAAGCAAACTCTTCACATAATCTCCGACCGAGCCCGTCTCGTCGCTTTCTTCTGCAGATTCCCTCTATCAACGTCGTGTTCAGGGGTAAGAACTGATCTTTCAGCCTTTTCTCAAGATCTCCACTTCGATCTGCCTGGCCAAAGAAGAAGCCGCCGTTTCGGTCCGCCACTGTGCTTTTGCATCCCCGTCAAATACATAGTGGTTATCGCACTCAGTCACCCAACGTATTCGAAAGCAATGGCGAACATTGCTCCATAATCCCAGGAAGTTCTCCTGTCTTTTACACCGCGCGCACCACCAAAGTCTCGGGCCTGTGTACTCGCACCTTCAGGAGGCGTAACTGGCAGCCAGACAAGTGCTCCCGCACCACGCTTCGCTTCAAAGAACACGATCTCCCCTCTGTAGATCCGATCCGCCTCCTCGAACTCCTCTGGCCATGGTTCGTGATTCGGCCATGGAATGATCCCATCCGTCTCTACGGCTCTCTCCTCGGGTTCCACTGACCTGCGCCAGGAGTCAAGTCGCAGGACGCACGCCATCCGAGTCGAAAGGTGGAGTTTGCCTGGGCTTGCTGTGCCTATCTCCGCGCTGCCTGACGGACCCGGGTGCCTACTCGGCCTCTATCCTGCTACTGCTCACGCAGCAGATCAACCGTCATCCCCGCTTGGCCATCCTTGGCTCGATACCAACTCGCCACATCTACTTTTGCCCTCGTGTGCGGCGCCTAGGAACTCGCCAGGCCAGCCTCTCGATGCCTCACTATTCCTCTCGAACACAAGTGGCTACGGTACTCTCCCAACCTCGTATTTTATTAGCTACTAAAATACAACACAATTTCAGATAGGCCCTACACCCTGGCTCAATGCTTTCTTTGGATCCAACTCCAGAATATATGAATTTACCAAGTGAGCACGCAGGCCCTTTATATAGGATGCTCAAGGTGTAACTTAGTACACAATGACTAAGAGTCCTACTTAACTCTAGTTCTCAATCCAAGAAGCAAGACAATCCTTCCCGCATTAGGAGTCCCGACCGAATGAAACTCCCATGCACACGGGGGCCACACGATTCCCACCATGACAGGAGTCCTCCCCCCACCCAGGAGTCCGTCCCGCCTAGGAGTCCGGTCCCGCCCAGGAGCCTCCCCGCCCGAGAGACCTTCCGCCAGGGAGCACCCCGCTAAGAGTCTTTCCTTGCCCAGATTGGGAGTCCTCCCCGCCAGTGGAGCCCCATTCCGCCCCAGGAGTCCTCACGCATAGGACCTCAGCCAGAGGGAATCCTTGTTGCACCTCGGATTAGGATGCTTGCCGCCTGCTGCCTCCGCCCATAAATAGCCGACATTCGCCCACTGATTCGTTTGCCTCAAGTGCCACGCCCCAGCCCCCTCTGTCGCGGAGTGCCGTGGATGCCCACTCGTGCGCGCCCGACCGGACATTTGCTTGTCTTCCGCTCATGTGCTGCTTGGCTCACGCTTTGTGCCTCCCACACATGGTAGCCGGTCCGTCAAGTTTGGGAGGGTCGACAAAGAGGCCACTATCCTACCATCGGAAGTTGATAGGGCGTGATATATTTGAATGATAAGCGCCACGCGACGCATGGCCGTGGCGATCCGCCGAAGACATGAATCATCGTATAACGCATAGCCCGCCGACCTTTATCTAATAAATGCATCCCTTCCGTAGGTTCGGCTTACCGCACGTATTAGCTCTAGAATTACTACGTTATCCGAGAGCAAGTACCCATCAAACAAACTATAATCGATTTAATGAGCCATTCAAGTAGCTTCACACCTAATTAGTTCATACTTACACATGCATGGCTTAATCTTTGAGACAAGCATATGACTACTGGCAAGGATCAACCAGGTAGCATTCTTGTGCAACGTCGGAATCGCATGCACCTAGCCTAGACCACAATGGGTGACGGGAGGGCAAAGCAGAGCCGATCGTCGTACATACGCGTCTAGCGATGAACGCTTAAGCCTCGCAATAAAGGTGGATCATTGCATCCCATGCTCGTGTTAAGGTTCCAAGATCCGAGACGAGCCATCATCATGGCCCATTGTAAAACCCTTCGCATGGTCACACGCGTGGGGAGTACATGGAGCACGCATGATCAAGCAGGTCCACTGCCCCATGAGCGTGAGCTAGGTGGAAAAAGGCAACATTCGAGAAAATTCCATCGATCGAAGGCAACACAGAACCATTATTGCCGATGCCCAAGGCTTGATTCAAGCGCTTTGTAGCTAGAATGAGAGGACGTGGGGGCAATAGTTCGTTGCACGAGCAAGGAGCCTACCAACTCCACATTACCCAAACACCACCACACGCCATCAAAGGACTTCAAGATGCACCACACACCGAACCGCACTCAGTTAGAGTTTTGCCTCCTCGAAAGCTTGACACTGAAAGCATCAAGTGATGCCTTTGTAGTACCATTGTAAAGATAAAGGAATGATAACACTACTTCCAAGCAACCGAATAGTTGGTCACAAATGTACACGTTTCCAGATGCTAGCATTGCAAGCCTGCTGTGCTCCAAGCCACCATGTTCAGTGTCTGAACTAGGGCCGAGGCACCATATCTAGTACGCACTCGCCAAGGCACTGCGTTTGTGGGGCAATGTCAGGCACTAGTCCTGTGCACCGCAGCCAGGCAAGGCACTAGGGAGAGGAACCGCGCCTAGGCAAGGCACTAAGCTGGGCGAACCTTGCCTAGCAAGGCATCAAGCTGCTGAACCTTGCCTAGGCAAGCACTAAACCGAGGAACCACGCCCCAGGCATGGCACTACAATCGTGCCTGGGGGCATGCACTAAAGCCGAGGCTTCGCTGCCCAGGCATGCACTAGGACAAGGCACCGTGCCTAGCCACACAAGCGAAGGCAAACGCGGCTTAGAACAAGAGGCATGCTGGTAAATGTGGGGGAACATCCGTCTATAGGCCTGGGAGGCCAAGGGCAAGCGCATGGTGCCTTAGGCAACTAGCCGACAGCACCCGCATGGGAGAGCTGAGCAACAGATCGGTCTAGCTGTGGCTGTGCAACGGGATGTCGAGGACTTGGGGGTGGCATATGAGCATGCCCATGCCAAGTGGCATGGGTGGCGTAATGCCGGGGCAGCACGTGGGAAGGCAGCGTGCCCAGCCATGGCACCATGCCCAAGCAAGGCACTAAGCTTGAGGCACTGATGCCCAGACACGCACCAGGCCGTGAGGCACGCGCCCAGGCACTTTGACCAGGTGAAGCACCCTGCCTGTGCGCGCACCAGAGAAGGCACCATGGCTAGGCATGCACTGGGCGGAAGACCGCCGTGCCCAGGCGAAGGCCCCATGCCCAGGCATGAACCAGGCCAGCACCGTGACTGTGCCAGCGCACTAGGCTTCAGGCCCCTGCCCAGGCACACCAGGCCGAGCACCTCGTCGAGGCATGCACCAGGCCGAGCACCATGCCCGTGCAAGGCACTAGGCCGAGGCACTCTGTCAAGGCATGCACTACAGGTCGGCGCGCACCGCGCCCGTGCAAGGCACCAGGTCGGCGCACCTCGCCGAGGCATGGACTAGGCCGCGCACCCAGCCCGACAAGGCACTAGGTCGAGGCACCGTGCCCAGGCAAGGCACTCAGGCCGAGGCACCCGCCCAGGCATGCACTTCCAGGCCGAGGCACCCTATCGAGGCATGCACTAGGCCGAGGCACTCGGGCTTCAGGCATGCACCAGGCCGAGGCACCGTCGAGGCATGCACCAAAGCCGGTGGCACCCTGGCCGGCGGCATGCATCACAGCCGGTGGCACCATGCCCGGCAAGGAACTAGGCCGAGGCACCCTGTTCAGGCATGCACTAGCCGAGCACCCAAATGAGGCATGCACTAGGCCGAGGCACCATGCCAAAGCAAGTACCAGGTCGAGGCACCCCAAAAATGAGGCATGCACTAGGCCGAGGCACCATGCCCTGCGCAAGGTACTCAGTCGAGGGCACCCGCCAGGCACGCACCATGCCGAGGCACCGTCGAGGCATGCACTAGGTCGGCGCACCATGCCCGCAAGGCACTAGGCCGAGGCACTCGCCGGGCGCATGCACTAGCCGGTGCACCATGCCCGTGCGTAGCGCACTCAGCCGCGCACCGTCGAGGCAATGGACTAGGCCGAGGCACCATGCCCGCATACACCAGGTCGAGGCACCGTGTCTGTAGCGCACCAGGCCGAGGCACCCCGTCTATAGGTACGCACTCAGGCCGAGGCACCCCATCGAGGCATGCACTATACCAAAGTGGCACCTGCCTAGGCATGCACTCCAGGCCGAGGCACCCCGCCGAGGCATGGCCCAGGGCCGCAGGCACCCCGTCGAGGCACGCACTCAGCCTGCGCACCATGCCCTGCGCAAGCAGACTAGGCCGCAGGCACTCGCTCTAGGCATGCACCAAATGGTGCACTGCCGAGGCATGCACTAGGCCGAGGCACCATGCCCAGGCACGGCACTAGGCCGAGGCACCCTTGGCCGAGGCAGCACCAGCCGAGGCACCATGCCCAAAGGCACTAGCCGAGGCACCATGCCCGTGCAAGGCACTAGGCCGAGAGACCGGCGGTTCAGCAAGGCATCAGGCCGAGGCACCATGTCTAGGCAAGGTACTAGGCCTAGGCACCGTGCCTAGGAGGCATGCACTAGGCGGAGGCAACGTGGGGGGAACGAGGGCATGCCTTCGCTCGCTGTAAACTGTGGGGCAACGTGGGGAAACGAGGCATGCTTGCAACGTAAAACACGTAAACATCCACCATATATATATGGGGAGCCTGCGGCCATGGGCAAGCAGCATGGCATCTTAGGTACCAGCCTGACAACGACCGCATGGGAGAGCAAGAACGGGTCACTGCCTACCTCTACCAAGAATCTGATGTCGAGGGCTTGGGTGGGTGGCATAGCGACGCCCATGCCACGAGTGTGGCATGGGTGTGTGCACGTCAAAGCAGCACACAAGGTAGCGTGCCTAGGCCGGGTGCGCTGCCAAGCCCATAGAGGCAACCACCTCCCCCTTAAAGTGCAATATAAGCCTTTTTGGAAAATTCTGGAGGAGACATCACACATGCTTGAGGAGACATAATGGCAAATTTTAACTAGGAAAGTTTATTTTAGTCCCGCTTTTGCGTATTCTCTTTATAGCCAATTATACATGGCCAAGAAAAAAAGAAGAAAAAAATTTGGACAAAAATATTTATTTTTATTTATTTACTAGGAAAGTAGTGGTGCAGAGAGAAAGGGCAGTAAAAATATTTTTAAAATTCATTTTTTGCATGGGAAAATATTTGGGACCAGAATTGATCGATTTGAAGGAGGAAATATTTTATTTTAATTTATTTTACTGAAAAATAGCTAAAAATAGGGGAAAACAGGAAAAATAGGGAAAATAGGGGAAAATAACGATTTAAGATTTGACTATCGAATGCACATTTTACTATAAAATATTAATATTTGATAATATTTTAAATGAAAAGATAATTTAAAAAATTTTCTCTAAAAATAGGAATATAGGGGAAAATGGGAAAATGTATTAAAACATTTTGTCATGAGAGATGATTTTGAACAATGAATGAGGAAGAAACAATGGAATAGAACGAGCATGGTTAGGGAAGCGATTAAGGCATCGGTGCGGAAAGCCACCAATATTGTCGGGTGCAATGGCATGGAGGACAACAAGGGTTGTGGCACCATCAATATTGCCGAGGCACCCATTAATATTGCAGAAATTACATTTCTTGTACGATGGGACGGGTTACGTGGCGTGGCAAAAGCACTAGGCCGGGGCACCGTGTGTCATGGCATGGCATGCAATAGCACTAGGGGCGGGCCCGTGTGTCCTAGGCATGACAAAGCATAGGCCAGGAGCCATATGTCTAGGCATGGCATGGCATGGCATGGCGCCAGCACTGGGCGGAGCCGTCATCTGGCGCGGCGCGGCGTGCCATAGCGCTAGGCGCAGGGCCGTGTGTCCTAGGCATGGCATGACGGCGCACTGGCGCGGGCCCGTGTGTCTAGGCATGACAGGCGCTAGACCGAGGCCGTATGTCTAGGCGTGGCATGGCGTGGCGCCTTGGGCCGGGCCGTGTGTCTATGCACCCAGCATGCCATAGCACTAGGCGCCCAGGGCCGTGTGTCTATGCATAGCATGCCATAGCACTGGCGACGGGGCCCCATGTGTCCTAGGCATGGCATGCCATAGCACTAGCAGGGCCGGGTGTGTCTAGGCATGGCATGCGATATGCTTAGGCGCCGGGCCAGGTGTGTCTGGGCATGGCATGCAATGTTCCATGGCACTGGGGCGCCGGGGCATCGTGTGTCCTAGGCATGGCGTAGCATGGCACTTAGCCCGGGCCCGTGTGTGCAGGCATGGTCGAGGGCCGGGTGTGTGCAGGCATGGCATGCTATGTGCCGTAGCACTAGGCGTAGGAGCATCGTGTGTCCTAGGCATGGCGTAATAACACTGGCAGGGCCAGTGTGTCCTAGGCATGGTCGAGGGCCAGGTGATAATACAGGCATGGCATGCCAGCGCTAGACAAGACACTTGGAGTGTCTGGGCATGGAATTGGCACTAGTCCAGGGCATCGGTGGTATGCAGGCATCGTGTCCTAGGCATGACATGGCAAAGCGATAGGCGCCGGGCCAGGTGTGCTGGGCATGGCATGCCATAGCACTAGACCAAGACGCTTAGCCGGAGTGTCTAGGCATGGAATGGCACTAGTCCGAGGAGCATCGTGTCTAGGCATGACATGCTTAAAGCAATGGGCGCCGAGGCCCGTGTGCCCTAGAGCATGGCATGGCAGGCGCCGAGGGCCAGGTGTGTCTGGGCATGGCATGGCATGGCAAAGCACTATCTTGGGGGCCCGGGTGTGACTCTGGAGCATGGCATGGCATGGCAAACACTATGCCGGGGCCGTGTGTCTAGGCATATGGCGCCAAGCCCAAGCACTATGCCGGGCCCGTGTTTCTAGGCATGGCATGGCATGCCATGGCAAAGCATAAACCGAGGAACCTTGCCCTACGCAAACTAGACCCAGTGTGGCACATTCGTAAAGTGAAATAAACCTTAACCTAAAAAACAATGTTTTTTTAAACTAAATGAGTTTAATCTAGGCATGGCATGGCACTATGCGAGCGTGCCTAGGCATGCACTAGGCCGAATCACCGTGTCTAGGCATGTCATGGCACAAGGCGAGAGCGCTGCGTGAATCGGCGGGTGTCGGCGTGCCAAGGCACTGGGCGGGTGCCTGCGTCTTTGAAGCCCGAGCGCGCGGCGAGGCCGCGGGTTCTGGGAGGCATGCGCTAGGCGAGATCGTGCCTGGGCATGCCATGGCACTAGGCCGGATCACCGTGCCTAGGCATGTCATGGCACTAGGCCGAGGCACCGCGCTGAATCGTCGTGTCGGGGCATGCCAAGGCAGACGTCTCCAGATGCCTGAAATGAGCACTTGAAATAGAGCCTGCCCCGGGTTCTAGGAGGCATGCACTAGGCGAGATCCGTGCCCTAGGCATGCCATGTGGCGTAGGCGAGATCACCGTGCCTAAGGCATGTCATGGCGCTAAGGCCAGAGATCTCAGTTGCCTGGGCGTGTCATGGCGCTAGGCCGGGGCCGGGTGGCAGAGCGAAGCACTGGCCAGGGCGGAGTGCCCAGGCCATGACACTAGGCCGAGATCCCGCAGCTGGGCGTGTCTGGCGCTAGGTAGGGCTGGAGTGCCCTGGGCATGTCATGCTAGGCCGGGCACCGTGCGGGCCATGGCCAGGCCCGGCAGGTGCCCTAGGCATGTCATGGCACTAGACGGAGGGCCTTTGTGCCTAGGCGTGTCATGGCACTAGGCCGACCACCGTGCTGAGCATGCCTTGCACTAGGCAGAGCCTTTGTGCCTAGGCATGACTGCTAGGCCGGGCACCTGTGTAGGCATGGCATGTCCTTTGGTGAGATCACCCATTGCCTAGGTGTCGACCCTCGACTGAACAAGCATGAGTCAGATGCGGCATAGGGCGCTGCCTTGGCCCCATGGCCCGCCCTGAGGAAAGCGAGAGGCAAGGCGAGGTTGGGAAAACACATGTGTCGGGAGGCCTGGCGTGAGCCAATCACGCACGTAGACGGAAAGGCAAGCAAGTAATCCGGTTGGGACGCGCACGAGTGGGCATCACGGCTCGCGGCTTAGGGGGCCTAGGGCGTGGCATGAGGCAAAGCGGAATCGGTGGGGCGAATGTCGGCTATCTATAGGCGAGGCCTTGAGCGGCAAACGCATCCTAATCCGGAGTGCAGCAAGGATCCTGACCCTAAGGAGTCACATGCGGGAAGGACTCCTTGGCGGAGTGCAGGACTCGGGCGGGAAGGACTCCTACTCCCCAGGCGGGAAAGACTTTTGGACTCCTAGGCGGGAAGGTCTCTCGGCGGGAAGACTCACAGGCGAACGGACTCACTGGCGGGAGGACTCTTACTCGTGATGGGTGTGTGGGCGTAATGCACGGGAGTTTCATTCGGTCGGGACTCTAATGCGGGAAGGATTGTCTTGGCTTCTTTGGATTGGAAGACTAGAGTTAGAGTAGGACTCTTAGTCATTATTGTATCAGGATTGCCCTTGAGTATCCTATATAAAGGGCCTGCGTGCCCACTTGGTTAATTCATTATGTTCTTGAGTTGGATCCACAGAAAAGCATTGAGCCCCGAGTTATTGGAGCCTTTGCGAAATTGTCTTGTATTTTAGTAGCTAATAAAATACGAGTTGGGGAGAGTGCCCCGTAAGCCTTGTGCTCGAGAGACAAGTGAGGCATTAGGAAGGTACGACAGCGGGTTCCTAGGCGCCGCCTGGCGAGCAAAAAGTAGGCGTGTGAAAGTTGGTATCGAGCCAGGATGTGCTTAGCGAGGATGACGAGTTGATGCTATTTGCGTGAGCAAGTAGCAGGATAGAGGCCGAGTAGGCACCGGGTGTCGGGCGGCGTGAGGATAGGCACACTGGCCCGGGGCGAGACTCCACCGCTCGACTCGGTCGATCTTGAGTCTGCGACTTGACTCACAGCGTGAATCGATGGAGACCCGAGACAGAGCCGTAGAGGAACGGATGGGGTCATTCCATGACCGAATGCGGTACATGTGGGATTCGAGGAGCGGATCAGATCTACAGAGGAAGATCGTGTTCTTTGACCGGCGATGGTGCAGGGAGCCGCCCGTCTAGCTGCGGAATCAGCTCTGCGAAGGTCACGTGCTGAGCCCAAGACCTTTAATTTATTTTCCGGAGCGTAAGACTTGGAGAACTTCCCTGCAGGACATGGAGCAATACTTCATATTTGCTTTCGAATCTTTGGGTGGGTGAGCAGTGCTTGATAGCCACTATGTATTTGACGGGTGATGCAAAACACAGTGGCGGACGAGCAGGCGCGGCGATCTTCTTCTTGGCGACCAAAGATCGAGAGATGGGAGATCTTGAAAAAGGAACTGAAAGATCGGTTCTTACCCACGAACACAGCGTGGATGGCGAGTCTGAAGGGGCGGCGGGGCAGACCGGTCGGAGATTATGTGAAGGAGTTTAGCTCGTTGATCCTTGACATGAGGACATGTCGAAGTCGACAAAATTGTTCAACCATGTCGGTTGCGGGGATGGGCTCAAAGCGGGCGGAGGCAAGGTGTCAAGACTTGCCCTCAGCCATGCGTGGATGCCTATCCGACTACGGTGACCTCTTCCTCTACTCCCACCCAAAGGGAAAGGCCACGTGAAGTCGAGCCAGGAAAGTCAGATGGAAAGCCCTCCAAGAGTGGAGGCAAGGGTTGGAAGAAGCCGCAGGATACGCAGGCTAAAGTGGGGGAGAGGGCGACTTCCTCACAAGTTACCAGGCCATCGGGATGCTTTATTTGCGATGGACCACATCGAGCGAGTGATGAGCTTAAAAGTCATCTCTTTTTAGTCCATTTTTCTGTTTGATTTTCAGTTTAAATTGAATAATTAATATACAGAATTATGAAGAAACTCACCAATTTGTCATTATGCAGGAAGGAAGCAAGGAAGTTGAAAAATGCAGCAATAAATGGATAAATGCGGTCGAATGACGGAGCGAAATAGAAGCAGGCGGCGGAGTCATTAATACGTGTGAGGTCTACAGTCCGGTTCACGAATTGCGACACCGGGAAGATTAAAGGAAATTTCGCTGCGGTCGTGGCGGGGAACCTTTAATACGGCGGTGAAGAAGGAAGCGAAATTAAAGGGTGATGTCGCAGCGGGAAGTGCGAAGTCGACATCCCATGCGACCAGGCAATTTCAAGCGGCGTCAAGTGATGTCAGCGACAAGAAGGCGATGTCGACACGAGCAATGGATTTGTCGGCGAGGAGACTTAATCTTTGGAAGTCGTGACGTCAAAGAGGAGATCAAGCGGGAAGCGAAACTATGAGGTTGATGTCCGCGACATGAAGAACACCGTTCAAGGGAAAGCGATGCGAGAAGGCGATGTGCGACAAGAAGGCGGATCGCGACATCATTACCACGATGGAAGTGCGGAGGCTTGAGCGTGTGCGACGACATCTGATGTCGCGACATCGGGAACTCTTCGGTAGGTACCGGGAACGCGCATGGATGTCGACAAGGCCATGATGTCCGCGACATCACAAGCGATCAAGCGAAACACGCAAGGGCATAAGATTGGTGTCGTGACAACATGAACAACCGATTCATAAGATCACGAATTTTAAGCGTCTTCAGCGACGCGAGATTCCGATGTCGCGGCCTGAAGGCGAGCCACAAGCTGGGCGTGCGACGCGGTGCGAAGTCCCGCGATATCACATTGGGTTTAGGGCCCAAGCGAAAACCCTATAAATGAAGGCTACGGATCTAAAGCATTAGATTAGCGGGCGCAGCGGAGGAAGATCACGGTAGTCTAGGCTTCTGCTATTTTTTATTTTTTTGATTCTTTTCGTCATTTAGAACATATTGTTTCGTATTTTTACTTTCGTTTTGTTTTGTTGGATCGAGATGTTATCGTTGGTGATGAATGCGAAATCAATTTCTTTCAAATTACTACGGAGCGTATGGAATTTCGGACAAATTAAGTGAGTTGTTCCCGATTTGTGCGATCGTTCTATTGATCGAGTGGAATCTTTGTAGTGGTAATTCGGTAATCAAAGGAACTCGGCCCTCCCATTAAGAGAGAGCGTTTTAGTTAGAATTGATCTTTCTGTAGTATTTTTCGATATCTTGTTCATTTCGGTTTACAGATTTACTTGATTATGGGTTTTATTGATTTTGGATGCAGACTGGAGTTTCTTATACCCGTTAAGTGCGTCATTACCACGATTTCAGAAGTCCTCTGCGTGACACGGGGAAGACAATCACAGGGGTAACGTCTAGTTCTTTGAAGGTATACTAACATGCTGGCCAAGGGATCCTTTGCGCTTTAAGTTCACTTAGATAAATCCTCTTCTCACTTGAAGTCGAAGCAGGTTGAGCGACTTATCTATTTAAATGACGGAGATTTCACCTCAATTCGGATAGTGAAGTAAATCAGTGTTATTGAGATCTAATCAAGGAAAGGTTGATCTATTCTAATTTCGGAAGAGTAATTTGGAAGTTGTATATCCTTGCTTGGCCAGGTAACTTGGGGCCTAAGGTGTACGATCCATAAAAGTATAGTATTGCAAAGAAAAATATCAGTTCGGGAAGTTCTTGTTAAAAGTAGTTATCTAAATCCACGTAATTCGAGAGAATCGGGAAAATGAGATAACTTGAATGGAGTGTGGAGAAATCCGGTACTACAATTGCCTTAGACGGATTACACAGGCAGGGATAATAAAAGAAATCTAATCAGTAATTCACTATAGGAATTGATGCGTTTACTATAAACTGTTTCTCTTTGATGTGTCTCTTTTATGATAATTGTTCGATTTTATTTCTTGTTATAGAACCTAGTTTACCTTCATTCATTTATTTGGTTTCTATTCCTTATTTTCATTTTTCTTTAGATTAGTTTATTTCGGTTTTAAAATTGAACACATTATATTTGATGATCGAATAGTATGAAATTCGAGTAGTCCGGGTAGTTGATGAAAAATTCTTGAGATCTCTGTGGGATCGATATACGGACAAATCATTTATTACTTGTCGACCTGTGCACTTGCAGTGTATCTTGCCAAAACCAAAATTGAAAATGATAAATTATAGGAGATCCTTTGGTCTCAACAAGTTTTATGGCGGAGTTTCCAGGGATTAGACAATAGTCCTCTGGTAATAACGACATATAGATTTGTATTAGATGGTTAGGTGAGAGTTCAACAGCGAGGGATTGCCCAAAGAAGGAGAAGCTCAATGCACTCAGAGTTGAAGACGGGGAAGATAGCGGAGCAGAGGCCCCTACAAGGGCCAACCCTCTTCGGTTGTTGAATGCGATGCGGCGAGGCGACTCACAGGGAGGCGATATATGTTGAGTTGCTGGCCAGGAGAAAAAAATTGGCATTGGTAGACGGTGGGGCCAACCCACAATTTTGTATCAACAAGGGAAGCAGCAGGACTCGGTTGAAGCTCTCTAAAGATGACGGCAAGCTTAAAGCGAAGTAAATAGCCAAGCCTGAGAAGCGTGGTATGGCGAAGAGCATGGCGATTCAGATGGGGATTGGAAGGTGCGATGGAGCTTCCTTAGTGTTCCTTTGGATGATTTTGATTTTATATTGAAGCATGATTTCTTCCAAGAGCCAAGGTAGCCTTGTTGCCACACACTTGAATGAAGTGTTGATCATGGATGAAGCGACCATGCTTTCATGGCGGCATCGACAAGCCGCTGAGACCTTCGGGGAGAAGACCTTGTCTTCCGCAGTAACTCGAAGGCCTTAGGAAGGGTGAGCACACATATGTCGCGGCAATGGTGATCGAGGCGGATGAACAAGTCGAGGTGCGGATGCCTTTATGCGGGGAGATTTGTTGATGTTATGCCTCCCGAGTTGCCTAAGAAGGCGCCCCGCAGAGAGCGGGCGGATCATCGAGATAGAGCTCGTGCGGGGTGAGACCTCTTGCTCAAGCTCTCGGATGAGTCCACGAAGTGAGAGGATTCTGGAAGCGATTGACTGGAGTTCTTTGGATGCGAGTGCCGGTCAAAAGCCCTCAGCGCCGTATGGAGCAGAGTGCTTCGGAAAGCAAGGCAGGGGCGTTTCGGATGTGTGTGATTCTGGGCATACAGACAAAGTCACGATCAAAATTAAGATATCGATACCTTTGGCTGAACATTCGTCCCGTTGAGCAAGGTAATTACTTCACCAAGCTAGACTTCGCATTCGGGATATTGTAAGTGCGCGTGGGTGAAGAGGCAAGACTACATGTGTAACTGGTATGGAAGTTTTGAATTTTTTAGTTATGCCTTTTGGTTTGACTAATGCTCAGCTACATTTTAACCTCATGAATAGTGTCTAATCGAGCTTCTGGATTCATTCGTGGTGGTATACTTAGACGACATAGTGATCTGACCCGACTCTACAAGATCACGTGAGTGCCTTTACCGAGATAGTGCTTGACGGTGAGGCAGAACCGGTTTATGTCGAAGAGAAGTGTGAGTTGCTGGGCTAGATCAAGTTTAAGGTCATCGTTTCAAAGTCAGAGATAAGGATGGATGGTGCGAGAAGGTGGCGACAATTCGAGATTGGCCGACCCGACCAAGGTGTGAGCAATTACAGTTCTGACAGCAAACTACTACGGAGATTTATCTTTGGGCTATTCAGAGATAGTGGTGCTCGCCAGGACCTTTGAAAGAAGTGGGAATGGGATGCGGTCTGGTGCCTTCCGAGAGCTCAATGATGCGATCACCTCGGAGGCGGGTTTGAGGTGCGACATGGGTTGCCGTTTAGAGTGCGCACGGGATGCGTCGGACGAGGCCACTAGGTGGAGTCTTTGGTCTTGAAGTGAGTAGCCTTTGAGTCGGAAGCTAGATGCGACGGAGGAAAGATCTGTATGTGAGAAAGAGATGTGGTCATCCATTACTTGAGACTTGGAGCTTCCTTAGTGGAACTCAGGTTGTAGTAGTAGTGACAATGTACTTAACACCTTCTTCACAACTCGGAAAACTGCGCGAAGCGGCTCGATGCGAGAGTTCTTGGCGACTTTGATTTTGTGTGGGTGCCTGGCCAAGATCCGACACAGCGAGTGGCGGATGCGACTAGAGTGGCAAGCTATGTTGGGATCGTTGAGCTCAGTTGTGACAGATTTCAAACAACGAGTTTATTTGGAAAAATTGCACCAAGACTCAACGTATCAAAGGCAGTCAAGCGGTGAGAGATAGCCTCACGAGGCGATCTTGGCTCGAATGAGTTCTTTGTACTTCGGAGGAAGCTATATTACTTGCCAGAGCAAAGGAAATTTGAGACAAGAGGAAATTTCTTCAGGAGACACATGTCTGAGATGGGCTGGTCACGGGAGAGGAAAGAACTTTGCTGTTGCACGGTCTTTTCATTGGCACAAGATGAAGGAAGGCGTGCGGCATCATGTCGAACATGCCATGTTTGTCAAGTTGACAAGGCCAGGGCGGAAGAAGGGAGCGGGATTATTCGGCCCTGTCCGCTCCCGGGAAGCCATGGCGGTGTGTATCGATGGACTTCATCGGTGGGTTTCAGTAGAGGGCTTCGGATCGAGTTTTGGTGGTGGTGACGGGTTCTCCAGTCGTTGTCTTCATCCCGGCCACCGGTGAGTGTCCGGTGAAGAGGCGTAGCGCATCTTCTTCGACAATGTTGTGAAACACTGGGATGCTGAAGACATAGTAAGCGATCGAGATACGGTTTCTGAGCGGGTTTGGGTTGAGGTACGTTCAAGATGTGGGGTATAGAATCTGAGTTCATTGCGAATCACCCTCGGGTGATGGTTAGACGGAGAGAGTGAATCGGATAAGGTGTATTTGCGCCACTTCGTGACAGCCTCTCGAAAAATTAGTTCCCCGGAACTTCTAGGCGGCGCGAGTTGTCCTGTCTGGTTGACCACCAGTATGAGCCTACTTTTGAGTATGATCGGGTTCAAACCACGTACGCCCTTGAGGCGTCACGGATTCTGAAACAACTGGGCGTAGTGTGAGCCAGTGCGGCACAAATTTGCAAAGTCTCGGCAAGATTTGCTTGATGAAGCGAACTGACCCTAGAGAGGCAAGTAGACGCATGAAGTATGCGGACGGAGACGGGAGACCTCACGGAATTTGAGCAAGGGGAGATGGATTGCATTGAAGTTAACTCCTCGGATCAGGGAATAGCGGGTTTCAAAGAGGTTTGATTCCATACGATGGACCCTTTGAAGTTGTGGGCGTGTAGGGGCATTGGCCTACAAGCAGGCTACGAGGAGAGTTGGAAACTGCCAGACATTCCATACCAGAAGCTTCACGAGCCTTATCACGGTGATCCTAGTCGACGAGTGCAAGCAAAGAGGAACCTGCCTATGATCAGGGTCGAGTTCGGCAAAGAGATTGCAAGCATCCTGCATGATAG
Organism: Tetrastigma voinierianum; assembly: GCA_016808115.1. Taxonomy (NCBI): domain Eukaryota; kingdom Viridiplantae; phylum Streptophyta; class Magnoliopsida; order Vitales; family Vitaceae; genus Tetrastigma; species Tetrastigma voinierianum. Next base: position 53,000 of record JAEQBH010006857.1, read on the forward strand.
GAAGATGGGCAACAGGAAGAACAAGTGGATCGAGTACTTGATTCATTGGAAGGGGCGCCGTCGGTGAGGCAAGTTGGGAAGGAGTGCTACATTGTGGCGGTTTAGTCGAGATCCTTGGTATCGCGGCGGTTGAAGTCAACGAGAACGTTGAATACCTCTAGTGGGGGAGAGTTTGTCAACCCCTCGACTAGATAACACAAGTCCCGTGCGGCATGAAGGCGCTGCCTTGGCCCCATGGCATGCCTAAGGGAAAACGAGCAAGGCAAGGTTGGGAAAACATGTGTCAGGCCTGGCGTGAGCGAAGCACGCACATGAGCGGAAGGCAAACAGTAATCCAGGTTGGGACCCAGCGCGCAGTGGGCGTCACGGAACTCACGGCTTAAAGGGGGCCTAGGGCGTGGCACTTGAGGCAAACGGAATCGATTAAGGCGAATGTCGGCTATCATGGTAGAGGCAACGGGCGTAAGCATCTGTCAGAGTGCGACAAGGATTCCCTACGACCCCCAAGGTCTATGCGGGAAGGACTCCTGGGGCGGGGTGGGACTCAGCGAGGAAGGACTCCTACTCCTAGGCGGGAAAAGACTCCTAAAGCGGGATTTGGACTCCCTAGGCGGGAAGGTCTCTCAGGCGGGAAGACTCCTAGGCGGAACAGGACTCTAGGCGGGGAGGACTCTGCCGTGGTGGGAATCGTGTGGGCTGTGTACGGGAGTTTCATTCGGTCGGGACTCTAATGCGGGAAGGATTGTCTTTGGCTTCTTTGGATTGGAAGACTAGAGTTAGAGTAGGACTCTTAGTCATTATTGTATCAGGATTGCCTTTGAGCATCCTATATAAAGGGCTGCGTGCCTTGGTTAATTCATTATGTTAAGGTTGGATCCTGAGAAAAGCATTGAGCCGAGTTGTGGGAGCCTTTGCGAAATTAATGCAGTATTTTAGTAGCTATCAAATACGAGTTGGGGAGAGTGCCCGTCAAGCCTTGTGTTCGAGACAAGTGAGGCGTGAGAAGGCTGGCTGACGGGTTCCTAGAGCGTACACGAAGCTGAAAAGTAGGCGTGTGACACTAGGCATGTCATGGCACTGGGCCGAGGCACCATGCCCAGGCATGTCGTGGCACTAGGCCGAGGCACCGTGCCCAGGCCATGGCACTAGGCCGAGGCACCGTGCCTAGGCATGTCATGGCACTAGGCCCAGGCACCGTGCCTAGGCATGCCTTGAACTGGCTAGAGACCACTTAGTGCTGTGCATGGCACTAGACCGAGGCACCGGAGTGCTGGAAGCATGCCATGGCACTAGTAGGGGCACCGTGTGGGCATGGCATGTCACTGGGCCATTGGCACCTGTCTAGAGCGAGGCGCTGGGCGGGGGAACCCTTTGTCACAGGCATGTCGTAGGCTGTGGGGCGGGAGCCGTGTCCCATTCATGGCATGGCACTAGGCCGTGCACCGTGCAGGCAAGCTGCACAGGCGGAGCCGCGGAGTGCTTAGGCAAGCACTAGGCCGAATCTCCGTGCCTAGGCATGTCATGACACTAGGTTTAGGCTACCAGTGTAGAGCGAGCACTAGGACGGATCACGGAGTGCTGGGCATGTCATGGCACTAGGCCGAGAGCAGGTGCTGAGCATGTCATGGCACTAGGCCCATGCAGATGCCTTGGCAAACTATGGCCGAGCACTATGTAGGCAAGCACTAGGCTGAATCACCATGCTAGGCATGTCATAGCAGTAGGGCACCATGCCCCGGGCATGTCATGGCAATGAAACTAGAGACACTTGGGTGCCCTAGGCATGTCATGGCTCGGACCCGAGGGCAGTGCCTAGGCATGTCGTAGTAAGCCAGACAGTGCTAAGGCATGTCATGGCACTGGGCTGAGCAGATGCCTAGGCGAAGCCTGAGCCGAATCCATAATTGCCTAGGCATGTCATGGCACTAGGCCCAGGCAAGCACTTGGCCGAGGCACTATACCTAGGCAAGCACTAGGCCGGCCTTAGGTGCCAAGGCAAGCACTAGGCCGGCCTTGCAGATGCCTAGGCAGCTTGTCATGGCACTAGGCCGAATCACGGAGTGCCTAGGCATGCCTTCTGTAGAGATCACGGGTGCTGGGCATGCCATGGCACTAGGCCTAGGCCGAGGCACCGTGACTAGGCATGTCACGGCACTAGGCCAAGGCACGCTGTCTAGGCACGACCCTAGGCGGGGGCAGCGTGACTAGGCATGCCATGGCACTAGGCCGAGGGCACCGTGTCTAAGCATGGCCTATCTTAGCATGGGGGGGAGGCAGCATGTGATATCATGGGGGTGGGAGACGGCATGTAATGGCATGGTCGGGCATAGGACACCACACATGCCTCGGAGGCGGTCTACTGCGTGATCGAGGCAACATGTCTGAATGGGCGCAAACACGACCGAGGCGCACGGCATAGCCCGTGTCTGTATGATCGTCTTCCAGTGCAGGGTCAGCTTTCTTGATTCGAGCAAGGCAATCGCGTCACCCAATCGCTTCTCAGTTCGTTTAGCTTTTATTCCATGCATGCTTATTGAGGACCGGAAGAGATTTGTTCCAGCGGTCAAGGGGCTTCCCAGTACCACCGGGTGCGTTCTAGAACCTCTTGTCGGAGGGCGAAGGAAACCTGAATGGATCGGTTCGAGGGAGGGGCGAATCAGGCGACAGGGCTGAATCTCGGTGGATCGTGCGTGAGCCACTCTGCCACTTACAATACCCGTCGTATTTAGAGTCAAATCTGCAAAGTTCTATCCGTCGCTTCGATCGAATAATGTAGCGGCCCACACGGTTGTCCACCGCGAGGACGACCAGGACACGTGCCTCTAGGGGCGGGCCCTGCGAGGTGGTCGTGTCGGGCGACGGGCGCAGCGTCGTTTCTAGCCGGTCGGCTTAGGCGTTCGGTCATAATCCGGCGCCTGGTAACCGTGCGGCTTTCAATAAGCGTGATGACGATTGTGCGCGAATCAGCGGTTCTCGTACTAGGTTGAATTACTATTGCGACACTGTCATCAGTAGGGTAAAACTAGCTTTGTCTCCACGACGGTCTAAACCCGGCTCATGTTCCCTATTGGTGGGTGAACAATCAACACTTGGTGAATTACCTTCCGCATGATAGGAAGAGCCGACATCGAAGGATGCTTGGCGTCGCTATGAGCGCTTGGCTCCCACAAGCGATTATCCACAATGGTAACTTACGACACCTCTAGCTTCAAATTCGAAGGTAAGGATCGATAGGCCACGCTTTCACGGTTCGTGTGTGTGGAAATCGAATCAAAGCGAGCTTTTACCCTTTTGTTTCCACACGAGATTTACATTTCTCGTTGAGCTCATCTTAGGACACTGCGTTATCTTTTGCGGATGTCTGGCCCGGCCAACTCCCCACGACAATGTCTTAGCCCCGGTCGTAGGCGTGCCAGGTCCAAAAGGAGGATGTTCCCGCCTCCAATTCACGGAATAAGTAAAATAACGTTAAAAGTTGTGGTATTTCACCTTCGCCGTTTTCGGCTCCCACTTATCCTACACCTCTCAAGTCATTTCACAAAGTCGGACTAGAGTCAAGCTCAACGAGTCTTCTTTTGATTCACGCAAGCCCGTTCCCTTGAATGTGGTTTATTGGATAGTGATGGGGAATGGAGTGGGAATCTACGTTGAATCCATTCATGCGCGTCACTAATTGAATGGCAGGCATTTATTGCAACAAGTGTGAGTTATAATCAGTTTACTGCGGCGGTTGAATTTCTTCACTTTGACATTGAACCATGATGAAATCACATTGGTGAGCATCGGGACCATCGCAATGCTGTTTTACAATTAAGCGTCGGATTCCCCTTGTAGTACCGGAGTTCGGGTCGGTATTCGGCCTTGGGAAGGCCCAGGGAGCCGTTCCCGGTCAGATCCCGGCCGGCCGCGCGTGGCGACCCGCTCTTGCCGCGGGAGCTGACTCAAGCAATCCATAGGCAGTAGAGACGGGTTTGGGTGGGATTGGGTACTTGACCCTCGAGCGATCCTTTTCCTAAAGTTTGGATCCATTTGCCGACTTCCCGCGCTTGCATTGTTCCATCGACCGGAGAACATTCACCTTGGAGACACGATGCGGTTATCGTCTGACCGGGCGTGGGAGGCACTCGGTCCTGGATTTTCATGGGCCGTCGGCGCCATGGACGCCTGTGACGTGCGGTGCTTTTCGGCCAATGGACTACCTCCGGTGGGCCGATTTCGAGTGGGCGAACATTAAGCGAAGGTACTTCTTCACAGGGCCTCGCGGCGATCTGGACTCCCTGCGTTGCTTTGTCGGCCGCCACGTCGGGTTCGGGAATGTTAGCAGATTCCCTTCCCGATGCTCGCGTGCGTACCGCGCTATCGAGACGGGCTTCCCAGATCTTAGGATCATTAACCCATGTGCAAGTGTCGTTCACATGGAACCTTTCCCCTCTTAGGCAGGGTTTCATTTGAATATTTGCTACCATCCAAGATCCGCACCAGCCCAGTAGCTCGCCAGGGCTCGCGGGTTTTGCGGCGGCGCGGCGCCCCTCCTATCATTGAGGCCTGTGGTCCTTGCACCGGCGGTAGGGTATGGGTCGCTTGGTAGCCATCCATTTGGGGCTAGTTGATTCGGCGGGTGGGTTGTTACACACTCCTTAGCGGTTTAGAGCCCATGACACCGTCTGTTTGTGTGAATCTTTGCACGCGGGTTCCCAGGTTAAGCCAGCGATTAGGCCACCAAATAACGAAACTGGGGACATCCCATGCTCGCCGGGTTCTGCTTACCAAAAATGGCCCACTTGGAGCTCTCGATTCCATGGCCCGGCTCAATGGAGCAGCCGTGCCGTCCTATTTATTAAAAGTTTGAGAATAGGTCGAGGGCGTTGCGCCCGATGCCTCTAATCATTGGCTTTACCCTATAGAACTCGCCCTTGATCCGGCTATCACGAGGAAACTTCGGAGAGACCGGCCTACGAGATGGATTCGATTAGTCTTCCGCCCTATGCCCAGTCAGGCGAGCGATTTGCCGTCAATATCGCTGCGGGCCTCACGAGTTTCCTGCAGCCGCCCTTTCGGGCATAGTTCACCATCTTTCGGTCTAGGCAGTCATGCTCTCGCTCAGACCTTCCCGGAAGATCAAGGTCGATTGACGGTGCACCCGCGGCGATCCATGATCGGCTTCCTTCGCCTTCAGGGTTTACTAGCCAGTTGACTCGCACACATGTCGGACTCCTTGAGTCAGGTGTTTCAGGCCAGATTGAGGTCGGGGGCCCGGCGAAGCCGACCGCCATGGCGCCGCGGGTGCGAGCGCGCGGGCGGCGTCTTATTGCATTCCACGATCGGCGACGGCGTCTCCACGGGTATGGCCCCTGGCCGGGCTTGGTCGCCGCCCCAGCCGCGTCGGTCGCGCCCAGAGTCAATCGCGAGGCCGTGGATCGCCGTTCCATCCGACCCGGGACGCGTCGCCGACCCCATCCTCCGCTTCCCTCCGACAATTTCATGACACTCACTGACTCTCTTTTCAAAGTCCTTTTCATCTTTCCCTCGCGGTACTTGTTTGCTATCGGTCTCTCTGCTTGATATTTAACTGTAGGCCGGAATTCTGGCAGGTGGGCATTCCCAAACTCTTGGAGCTCGTCGTGGCGCCTCGTGGTGCGGCGAGTCCAAACACGTGAGCTCTCACCTCTTGGCGCCCCTTCCGGGGGACTTGGGCGATCGCTTGGCGGGGAGCGCTTCTCAGACCTGATTCGGACCAGGCGGGGCTGCTTGGAGTTCTGTTGGGCTTTTCAGTTCAGCTCGCCGTTACTAAGGAATCCTTGTAAGTTTCTTTTCCTCCGCATATTGATATGCTTAAACTCGTGGTGTTCCACTTTGACACAGGTCATTGTCGAGTTCGGGCCTTTCCTTGGTGCCAGTCATTGAAGCCTTCGCGCCAAACATGGAACTCTCTCATCTCCCTCAGACGAGGGAAAGGATCGAGTTCGTTCAAACCACGGCACATCGGCTGGTACCATCGCCGCGGGGCGAATTTTTAACCAACCCGCGGCGCGATGTTCCATGGGAGAGGCCCGATGTGCGCCCGACTCGAAGCCCCGCACTCGGCGATGGGTGGAGAGGCTGGCGTGTCGCGTGGCGCCCGAGCGGGCGTGCCCTCGACCCTGGCGTCGGCGGGCGCGGCTGCGTTCAAAGACTCGGTGATTCACGATACGATTCACACCCGAAGTAACCGCATTTTGCTACATTCTTCATCGATCACGAGCCTAGATATCGTTCTTAGAGTCGTTTGTGATTCATGTTACATTATTCCAGCCTTTTGTGACCGAAGCGGCGGGATAGCGTTATTCGCTCTCTTTTCATGGCGTTTCCACGCCCGGGTTCGGTGTTAGTGGATCGGAAGGTCCGGCAAGACGCCCCCATGCAGGCGAGAGAGGCAAGGCTGGCGCCGATCCATAAGAGGCGGTGGAGGGCTCTGCGCCAGCTGCGCTCGGCAGTTGTTAAACAGCGTGTTCACGGGTGATTAGGTGTTAGGTTCGACAATGATCCTTCCGCCGGAGTTCACCTGGAAGCCTTGTTGACTTTTCTCCTTCCTGCAAATGATAAGGTTCGGTGGACTTCTCGCGCGTCGCGGGCGTGAAGCAAGCTCACGTCGCCTTAGCGATCCCGAACACTTCACCGGACCATTCAATCGGTAGGAAGCGACGGGGCGGTGTGTCTGAAGGGCAGGATGGTCAGCCTTGGTGATGACTCGTAGCTTGCACTAAAAATTCCACCGTTGAAGACCAACAATTGCAATGATCTATCAATCGATGGGAATTTCAAAGATTCACAGGGCTTGTCGGCCCGAGGCTATGGGCTAGTTGAATACATCCGGTGTAGCGCGGCGTGCGACCCAGGCATCTAAGGGCATCCACGGACCTGTTCTGGCCGCCTGAAACTGCTTGGCTGGCGGTCATAGTCCTCACAGAAATGGTTGCGGAGGATGCCTTGCATAGCTAGTTGCGGTGAGGTCTCGTTCGTTAGCGAGATTAGCAACGGACAAATAAACCCGCAACTAAGAGCGACCATGCCACCACCCATAGAATCAAGAAAGAGCTCTCGATCTGTCAATCCTTCGCATGTCTGGACACGGTAAGTTTCCGAGTGTTGAGTCGAATTAAATGTGATTTCAGCTCTGATGGTGCCTTGAGTCGATTCCTTTAAGTTGATATTGAACCATACTCCCCCGGAACCCAAAAACTTTGATTTCTCATAAGGGTGCCGGTAGTCCTAAAAAGCAACATCCGGCGATCCACACAGTCGAGCATCGTTTATGGTTGAGACTAGGACGGTGTCGATCGTCTTGGAGCCCCCGACTTTCGTTCTTGATTAATGAAAACATCACCAGCAAATGCTTTTGTGATTGTTAGGTCTTTCATAAATCCAAGAATTTCACCTGCGACTGAAATACGAATGCCCCATTGTCCACATTTGATCATTGCTCCGATCGAGTGACCCGATGGGACGAAATCTATGATGTTATCCCGTACTAATGCATCGCCGTGGGCTTGCTTTGAGCATCATTTCTTCAAGTAAGCGACCTTAGGACACGACCCGACAAGTTAAGACCGGGAGCGCATCGGCCGTTAGAAGGACAAGGGACCGGTGCGCACCGTAAGGCGGACCGACCGACCCATCCCAAGTCGACTCACGAGCTTTTAAGCGCAACAGCTTAAATATACGCTATTGGGTACAGGATTACATAATTTCTTGTGCGAGACTTGCCCTCAATGGATCCTCGTTAAAGGAGTTTGGGTGTACTCATTCCAATTACCCGGACTCAAGAGCGGTATTGTTTATTGTCACTACCTCCCCGTGTCGAGATTAGGTAATTTGCGGCGCTCTTTTGCCTTCCTTGGATATGGTAGCCGTTTCTCGAACTCCTCTCTCAGGAATCGAACCCTAATTCTTTCATCACGAGTCAATACCATGTTAGGTGTCACGCCTACTTTTTATAGGTAATGTAGCGCCTAGGAACCCTTCAGGCCAGCCCTTCTCAATGCCTCGCTTGTCTCTCGAGACACAAGGCTTACGGGGCACTCTCTGACTCGTATTTTATTGGCTACTAAAATACAAGAAAATTTACATGAGCTCACACACAGCTTCGGGGCTCAATGGCACTACGTGGATCCAACTCAGACATAATGAATTAACCAAGTGAGGACAGGCCCGCTATATAGGATGCTCAGGGAGCAAATCTGGTCTGCAATGCGACTGAGTCACACTCGACTCCTGATCTTCAATCAGGTAAACCATTATGATCCTTCCCGCATCGGGGTCACATTGGGGAATGAAACTCCTATGCGACCACGATTCCCACCACGGTGAGTCCTCCCCCCCCCAAGTGCAATTTAAAGCCTGAGGTCTTCCCACTTTGAGACCTTCCGCCACAGGAGTCCGACCAAGCAGGAGTCTTTCAGCCTAGGAGTAGAATCGCTAAGCAGGGAGTCCTACCCGCCTAGGAGTCCTTACTACATAGGACTCCTTAGGCTGTAGGAATCCTTGTTGCACTCGGATTAGGATGCTTGCCTGTGAGTCTCTGCCCACGTAGATAGGCGACATTCGCGGCGATTCCGTTTTGCCTCAAGTGCCGCGAGGCCTACAAGCTAGTGAGTGCGTGCGACCCTTTGTCTGGCGTCCCAATCGGGATTACTTGCTTGCCTTCCGGCTCATGTGCGTGCTTGGCTCCTTTGTGCCTCGGACACATGTTTTCCCAACCTTGCCTTGCTCGTTTTCCCTTAGGCGGGCCGTGGGGGACGGCGGCGCCCTCACGTGCCGCTACGGGACTCGTGTTATCTAGTCGAGGGGGCGACGAGCTCTCCCCACTAGAGGTATTCAACGTCTCGTTGACTTCAGCAGCGCGTACTGAGGATCGATCTTCAAGCGCCCCTGATGGCACCCTTTTCCCTGACTTGCCTCCAGCGGCGGGCGTCCTTCCAATGAATCAAGTACTCGGTCCACTTGTTCTTCCAGTTCCCCATCTTCCTATCCTGCAGGATGCTTGCAATCTCTTTGTTGAACTCGACTCTAACCATGGGCGGGTTCCGCTTTGCTTGCACTCTGTCGGGACTAGGATCACTATGATAAGGCTTTAGGAAGCTTACATGGAATGTCGGGTGAAGCTTAACCTCTCTGGTAGCTTCAGTTTGTAGGCCACGTTCCCTATACGCTTCCACTGACTTCAAAGGGTCCAGCCATTTCGAATCAAACCTCTTTGGCTGCTTAATTCTGATCTTTTTCCAGTCGAGTTAACTCAGCAGAACCATCTCCCCTTGCTCAAATTCCAGAGGTCTCCTGTCTCTGTCCGCATACGTCTTCATGCATCTACTTGCCTTCTCTAGGGCGTCTACGGCTTCATCAGCCAAATCTTGCGAGACTTTGCAAACATGCGCTAATTGGGCTCTGCCCGTCGGGTTGCTCTGCGTAACGATGCGTCCGAGCGTGCGTGGGTGCAGAACAATTGCTACCTCAAGGGCTCATGCACGTAGGTGAACCGGCTGCGGATTGTGGGACAGCTACTTGGCCGGCTCTAAAGTTCCAACCCGATTTTTCGAGAGGGCATCCGCAGTGGCTGTCTCTTCCGACGTCGATTCACTCTCTACGTGACATCGGTGCGAGGGTGATTCCTTGATCGAGAACTTGCATTACGTACCCCATCTTGAGCGGATCAACCTTAAAACACCTTTTATGTAGCGTCTGATCGCTTACTGTCTTGAGGCATCCCAGAAGTGTTCTGACATTCTTTGAAGAAGATCGCCTTGTTGCCTCTTCAATTTGGACACTCTCGAGTGCAGGATGAAGATAGCGTACTTGGAGAACCTGTCTGCAACACAGCGTCAGGCCCTCTACTTTGAGCCAGTGAAGTCCATCGATACACTGCTTGCCATGGCTCGGAATGGAGCGGGGGCTGTAACAATCCGCTTCCTTCTTATTTCGGTCGCACATCAGCAGCGAGCAACTGGCGTAATGTGACATAATAGCACGTCTTCCTTCATCTTAGGTAATGAAAGACCGTGCCAAACGATTATAAAGTTCTTTCCTCTCACAGGTGACGGCCCATCGTATGTCTGTCCCTTGGCGAAATAATGCCAGACACAGAGGCACGCCTAACTTCCCTCCCTCAGTCTGACAACTCATTCTCGAGCCAGTGTCGCCTCGTGGTGCCATCTCACTGCTCTACCAGCTTTTGATCGTTGAGGTCTTGTGCGACCGATCTAACTCATTTGTTTGAAATCTGTCCTGGCCCAGGCTGCGATCCCGCATCTTGCCACTTCCTTCACCTTTCGAGCATCGCCACTTGGTTGTGTCGACGGAAACGTGCACCCTGAAAATCAAAATGGAGCCAGGGGCTCTTGCCATCGAGCTTGCTTGCGATGCTTCTTACGAGTTGTGAAGAAGGTGTTGGCAAGCTTTCATTAATGGAGTCCACTCACTATGACGAGGTTCCATTCGTAGTGCTTCGAGTCTCGACGATGGATGACGCGATCCATCTCTTTCTCATAAATGACTGGTACCTTTCCTCTGTGCATTCAACTTCCAGACTCAGGCTCTTTGGATGCCCCTCTTGCACCGACTCCACCTGGGGCCACTGTCCAGGCGCATCGTGTGCATGACAGTGACTCCATGTCGAGAGCGGGTCTGGCGGCTCTACCGGGTGGTCGCGTCTTTGAGCTTACGGGCGACCGGCCTCTGCATCCCATTCCCTTCCTCTCTTTTTTCCAAAGGTCATTGAAACCTTGCTATCTTGGAGACCGCCCGATTATAAATCTCTGTAGTAGTTTGCTAAGCGAGGCGTCCGTGGGTTATGTCACCTTGGTGGGCACGGCGATCGAGTGCTGCCACCTTCGCACCATCCATCCTGATCACGGACTTTGAAATCAGGTGACCCAAGAACTTGATCTCGGTCTAAGCAAACTCGCACTTCTCTTCCTTGACATACAAGCGGGTTACGCCTCGATGCATCGACACCCGTCTCAGTGTACCACGTGATCTTGTAGAGTCGAACGTAGATCACTATGTCGTCCAAGTATACCACCACGAATGAATCAGTCGAATAGGGACGTATTCCTTGAGGTTACAAAAGGTAAGCGGGAGCATTAAAGTCAAACCAAAAGGCATAACTAAAAATTCAAAACCCATAGAGTTACACATGTAGTCTTTGCCTCGTCCCTTGACCCGCAGCGGCACTTGCCAATATCCAGATCGCAAGTCTAGCTTGGTGGAAGTACTCGACCCTTGCTCAATCGGTCGAGCATTTCCGCGATAAGTGCTCCGGATACTTGTTCTTGATCGTGACTTTATTGGATGCCCGATGATCACACACATCGAAGCGTCCCATCTTGCTTCTTGAGAAGCGACCGCAGATTATACGAGGGCGCTTTGGAGGCTGGATCGGACCCGCATCCGGCCAACTCCGTCCAAGCGCGCTGCGCTCTCTCCAGATACGGTGGACTCATCGGAGTAGGGAGCTTGAGCGGGAGGTCTCGATACAGCACGAGCTGTCGGTAGTCAAATGCCTTCTCAGTGGCGGCTTCTTAGAGCGCTGGAGGCATAACATCGACCAAATCTCCTCGAGTATGGGGGCTATGGCATGCACCCTCAAACACCTTGTCAGGCTTGATCTACGATCATTGCCGCGACATATGTTAACTCACCCTTCTAGAACCTTTCTCGAGTTCTTGCAGGCGGACAGGTCTTCTCGAAGGTCTCTTGGGCGGCACAGTCTGGAAGCCACAAAGCATGCATTCCTTCTCATCCATGATCAACAACCCATTCAAATTATTGGCAACAAGGCTACCTTGGCTCTTTGGGAGAAATGGTGCCTAATATAAAATCAAAATCATCGAAGGAACACTAAGGAAGTCTATCGTACCTTTCGATCCCCATACGAATTGCCATGTTCTTCGCCATTACCATGCGTCTCTTGTGCTTGGCTATTCTGGCTTTAAGCTTCTTGTCATCTTTAAGCGAGCTTCAAGCCGTCTGAGCGCTTCCCTTGATACAAAATTGTGGGTCGCCCCAGCGTCTACCAATACCCGCGATTTTCTTCCTCGGTCGTGACTCAACATATATGTGATCCTCGTAGTCGCCTCGGCCCGCATCGCATTCAACAGCAGAGGGTTGGCTCTTGTAGAGGCCCTGCAACAAAGCTATCTTCCCGAGTCTTGACTCTGGAGTGCATTGAGCCTCCTTCTTTGGGCAATCCCTAAACCGATGTGGCCCATCGCAAATAAAACATCCGATGTAGCTGGTAGCTTGTGAAATTCGCCCTCTCCCCACTTTGCTTTCGCGTATCTGCGGCTTCTTCAACTTCCTGCCTCTTACTCTTGGGCTTTCCATCGACTTAGGTTCGACTCTTTGCTTTGTGGCCTTTCCCCTTTTGGGTGGGAGTAGAGGAAGAGGTCACTGCAATAGTCGGATGGGCGGTCAGCCCTGCCGCCTGGCTGAGGCGAGTCTTGGACACCTTGCCTCCTCAGTTCAGTTTGAGCCCATCCCTGCAATCCGGACATGAAGTTGAACAGCTTGTCGACTTCGGACATGTCCTTAATGTCAAGGATCAACGAGCTAAACTCCTTCACATAATCTCTAGCGAGCCCGTGCAGCGGTCTCTTGGAGGATTCCCTCGCCATCAGCGTGTTCGTGGGTAGAACTGATCCTTGATTCCTTTTCAAGATCTCGACTCTCGATCTTTGGTCGAAGCCAGCGGCTTATCGTCGCCGTTGCAGTCCGCCACGAAGTTTTGCATCACACATCAAATACATAGTAGTTATCGTTACTGTTCGCATTTTGGTATTCGGCGGCCCGATGAAATATTGCTCCATGTCCCAGAGGAAGTTCTCCAAGTCTTTTGCGTTCCGCGCACCACCAAAAGTCTTGGGCTCAGGTACTCGCACCTTCGCAGGAGGCGGATCTGCAGCAGATGGCGTGCCCTACACCACTGCTTGCTTCAGCAACACGATCTCCCCCTCTAGAGATCTGATCAACCATGAACTCATGGTCATAGCGCATTGGTCATGGAATGACCCCATCCGTTCCTCAACGGCTTTCTCTTGGGTCTCCATCGATTCACCCTGTGAGTCAAGTCACAAGACGACATCAGCGATGCGGTCGAAGGGTGGAGTTCGCCTCGGTTCTTTGTGCTATCTCGCGATCAAGCACGGACACTGGGGTGCTACCTCGGCCTACATCCTTGCTACTTGCTCACGCGGCTCATCAGTCATCCTCAGCGTTGGCCATCCTTAGCTCACGATACCAGCTGTCGCCACGCCTGCTTTTTGCTCGTGTCGCGGCTGAGAAACCCGCTAGGCCGGCCTTCTCAATGCCTCGCTTGTCTCACCGAACCTGAGGCTTCTGGGGCACTCTCTGACTCGTATTTTATTAGCTACTAAAATACAAGACAATTTAAATGAAGCTCCCACAACTTGGGGCTCAGTAACCTGTGGATCCAACTCAGGAACATAATGAATTAACAGTGAGCACCTTGAGGCCCTTTATATAGGATGCTGAGAAACGATCGATCTGATAATGACTAAGAGTCTACTACAACTCTAGTCTTCCAATCAATGACGGCTGAAATCCTTCCGCATTAGGAGTCTGGCTTGAATGGAAACTCTATACACAGCCACACGATTCCCACCACGAGTAGGAGTCCTCCCCCGCCTAGGAGTCTGTTCCGCCTAGGAGTCTTCCCGCCTTGGAGTCCAGCCCGCTTAGGAGTCTTTCCCGCCTAGGAGTAGGAGTCCTTCCCGCCTGGGAGTCCAACCCGCCTAGGAGTCCTTCCAGCATAGGACTCATGGGAACATTAGGAATCCCTTGTTGCACTCGGATTAGGATGCTTGCGTCAAGGCTCTGCCCGTAGATGGCGACATTAGCTCCGCGATTAGTTTGCCTCCAAGTGCCACGTGGGGCCCCTCTAGCCAGTGAGTCCGTGACAGCCACTGTGCGCGTCCTAGCCGGATTACTTGCTTGCCCCTTCCCTCATGTGCGTGCTTGGCTCACGCTTTGTGCCTGGGACACATGTTTTCCCAACCTTGCCTTGCTTTCGTTTCCCTTAGGCGGGCCGTGGGGCAAGCGGCGCCGTACCGCACGGGACTCGTGTTATCTAGTCGAGGGGCGACGGTGGGTATCTGTCAGTTGATAGGCGGATATTTGATGTGCGTCGCCCGACCGCGATGGCGTCGCGATCCGTCGAGTTATCATGAATCATGAGGCGACGGGCGCCGCCAGCGTCTCGACCTTTATCTAATAAATGCATCCGCCCCGGTCGGGGTTTGTTGCGCGTGTGCGCTCTTAGAATTACTGCGGTTATCCGGTAGCAAGTACCATCGACAGCCTCATGGATTATTGACGTCGCGGTTTCACGGTCTGAATTAGTTTCGCGCCACACATGTCATAAGCTTAATCTTTGAACCAGCGTGCCGACTCTTGGCGGGATCGACGGTAGCATTCTTGTGCGTCGGAACCGCATGCACCTAGCTGGACCCTGATGGGTGGCGGGAGGCCACGAGCCCGGTCGTCGTACATACGCGTCTAAGCGATGAGCAGCAGCTCGGGCAATAGATACGATCATTAGATCCATGCGGAGTGGTAAGGTTCGCATCAGAAACACGAGCCATCATCATGGCCTATTGCTGAAACCCACCCCATGGTCCTGCAGCGTGAGAGTACATGGGCGTGATCAGCACCAGGTCCACCTGCCCCATGAGCGAGCTAGGTGGAAAGAACTTGCATTCGAGAAAATTCCATCGGTGGGAGGCAGCACGGGAACCATTATTCGCGTGCCCAAGGCTTGATTGAGCGCTTTGTAGGCTAGAATGAGGGAGGGACGTGGGGCGATAGTTCGTTTACGAGCAAGGAGGCCTACCAGCCTGTTGCGAGCTACCACTCCACAGCCATCGGGTTGACTTCAAGATGCACCACACCGAACCGTGACTAGTTAGGAGTGCTGTGAATATCAGAAGCACAGGAAACAACAGTGATGCCTTTGTATTTTCATTGTAAGGCATGAAGGAATGATAACATTATTTCCAAACAGCTAGAGATAGTTGGTCAAAGCTGACGAGAGAGACAAGCCTAGGCAATAAGATTGCAAGCCCTAGCGGGTCTAAGCCACCATGTCTAGGCAATGAACTAGGCCGAGGCACCATGTCTAGGCATGCACCGGCGAGCAGGTGCCCTAGGCATGTCATGGCACTAGTCCCGGGCAGGTGTAGGCAAGGCACTAGGAGGCGGGTGCTGGGCGAGAGCCTTAAGCCAAGGAACCTTGCCTAGGCAAGGTATTGAAAAACATTTTTTGTCATGAGAATGATATTTTGAACAATGAATGAGGAAGAAACAATGGAATATAAACGAGCATGGTTAGGGAAGCGATTAAGGCATCGGTGCGGAAAGCCACCAATATTGTCGGGTGTAATGGCATGGAGGACAACAAGGGTTGTGGCACCATCAATATTGCCGAGGCACCCATCAATATTGCAAATTACATTTCTTGTACGATGGAACGGATTCTGGAGTGGCGTGGCAAGCTCTTAAGCGGGTGACATAGTGTGTCTGGCATGGCATCTGTCTCTTAGGGCGAGGGCCAGGTGGGCATGGGCATGGCATGGCATGGCATGGCATGGCATGGCATAGCACTAGGCCGCGGCCCCGTGTGTCTAGGCATGGCATGGCAGCCACAAGACTCCCAGCGCGAGGCCCCGTGTGTCTAGCATGGTACGGCATGGCAACAGCGCCTCGAGGCCCCGTGTGCTTAGGGCACACAGCACCGAGGCCATATGTCTAGGCATGGCAAGGCATGGCATAGCACTAGGCCGAGTCCATGCATAGCATGCCATAGGAGCACCAGGGAATATACCGGTGGTCATGCATGCATGCCATAGTGACCAGCGACGAGGCCCCGTGTGTCTAGGCATGGTATGCCATAGCACTGTACTCGAGGCCCCGTGTGTGTTCAGGCATGGCATGCACCAGGCGCCTCGAGGCCCCGTGTGTCTAGGCATGGCATGCTATGTGCCATAGCACTAGTGATGAGCTTAAAAGTCATCTCTTTTTAGTCCATTTTTCTGTTTGATTTTCAGTTAAAATTGAATAATTAATATACAGAATTATGCAAAAACTCACCAATCTGTTATTAGCAGGTAGAATGGAAGAAAGAAGAAAAGCAATAGAAAAAAATGCATAATAAGTGGAATAAAAGTGCACCGAATGGCGTAGTTAAACGAAAAGAACCGCTTAATCATCATGCAAGCTTTCAGGTTTTCGCAACCCGGGCCAAGGAGGTCGCGACATCGTGAAATTGAAGATGCGTGTCGCGATTACGGACAAGATATTGAACGACGAGACCGCGCTTGAGGTGCCGCAAGGGAATATTTGACGTCGCCATGGACGGAGATCAGTCGCAGCATCAGAGCTACGCCAAAGCTACAGTCATGAGACCGTCGCGATAAGTTACTTCCGTCGCTAAGATCAGAACGCGTATGAAGCTTAAGGGAAAAGAACTGATGTCACAACAAGAGGCTGAAGTCACGACATCAAAAGTCATCAAGTGAAGACTGCAAGCAATAAGTTGATGTCGCGACATGAAATTGATGTCGCGACACCGCACTCGCCAAATATGTTTCAAGAAGAGGTCACAAGAGATTGATTGTTTGATCCGTAAGACATCACTTGAACCGCAGATGACTTGAGTTGAGGTCGCGACACAGATCGACGCCGCGATACATCATGCGTGAAACAATCTAAACCGCCAAGACGTGAGAAGACGTCACGACCGATATCGACGTCGCTACATCAAGAATGACCAAATCTAGGTTACATAGGTAGTTGACGCGACGTCGTAATGATGTCGCTGACCTTCGATGATGTCGCGCTGACAAGGAACCGGAGTCGCGACTTGGAACGTTGACTCGGGCCCGAATACTCAAAATCCACAACAGTTACATCGGGATTTTTAGCCCCAATGAGAACCCTATAAATACGCCAGCCATTCAGCCTGCAAGAGAGGTCTTGGCAGCCACAGACGTAGAGGTCTGGATTGCCGAGAAGCCTACTTTTTCTTTTTTTTTCATTTTTTTGCTTTTACTTTTATTTTTTTTGTTTCCAGCTGCTTGCAGTGCGATTATGTTTTCGATTCAAGATTCGTTGTATTTTAACTGATGTTATCGTTTTTAAATTCGGTCGAAAGTGCGCATTTCTATTTCTTTTTCAAATTACTACCTGGAATGTTTGAAGTTTAGATAAATTTCAATTCGACGTTTCGCCTAAATTGCGCTTATTCTTATGATCGAGGAATGTCAGACGCAGAATTTAGTAATTCAGAATCCAGCCTTCATTAATGAACGTTATAGCCGAATTTATCTTTCCGTAGTCGCCCAAAGAGCTTGTTAATTTCTGCCAAATTAGTCTACTGGCCTGGGTTTATTTTCTGGGATCCGACACACATCGCCTTCTGCACCCGTTAAGACGGCGCCGTTGCTCCGATTTGAGGTCCTCCGAGTGACACAGGAAGACATTCCCCGAGAGTAATGTGCATTTCCTTTGAAGGTATACTAACCTCGCTATTAGGACTTTTTCGAGTTTTGTAAGTTCACTTAGATAAATCCTCTTCTCACTTGAAATCAAGAATGAGTCAGAATGAAGTTATCTAATACTTAAACAAGCAAGAGTTCACCTCAATTCCTGGAGCAGCGAGGCCAATCCCGTGTTAGCTGAGATCTAATTCAAGGAAAGGTTGATCTATCCTAATTTCGAGGAGGAGCAATCCTAGTTGTATATCTCACACCAATAACTGGGAGCTAAGGTTTACAGCCATAAAATGGGTATGAAGTATTGCAAAAGAAAAATACCTGCATTAAGGAAGTCCTCTTTAAAGTAGTTATCTAATTCCCCTCAGACTCGAGAGAACCAGTCATAAATTAGATAATGAAAGGTGGAGTGTGGAGATCCAACCCGCACTACAACGCCTCGACGATTTTGAAACTCGAAGTTAATCAAGAAATTTTATCGATTTAACTACAGGAATTGATACTCACTATAACCTTTATTGATGTCTTTGAGGATAACTATTCAAGATTCATTTCTTTATTAGAAATTCATTATCTTAATTTTATCTTCCAAATAGCTTTGTCAAGTTATTTTAGATATTTCCTTGTTTAAATCTTCCAAAGATCTCGAATGCCGGACCCTAATATCATTTTTTTTTTGTCAGCCCAAATAAGATGGAACCAGAATGTGTAATATTTGCAATTTAGATCCTCGTGTGGATCGATATCTCGACTTAAATCCATTTTATTACTATTTCGACTGCACTCAAGTAGAATAAAGAAAACAAAATCAAACTTTGAAATGAATACTCTAGTAGGACTTTTTGGGTTTGTAATTGTATTTCAAATGTTTGGCGGCAAGGTTGCTGGGATTAACTAATAGTCCTTTGGGTGCTAAAGCGGTTAAAAGTCAGGCGTCATTTTTGGCCGCCTTAACAAGCTTCGCAAGGTCACGGGGATTAATTAATACTCTTGCATGCGTCATACTCAGGTGTGTTCTCGGTCCGTCAACAAGTTTTATGGCGCCGTCGGATCTAAAGAATTTTTCAATCAATATCTCATGAAAGAAGGATATACTAATTCGACATTTTAAAAGAAAAGAACAAAAATAGCATTTCAAGGTGTTGACTCTTACCCATCGAATCTTTTATCAAATATATTGTATATTTTTGTTGATTTGACTTAACCTATTAATGGGAGTGTGTTTTGCTTCTTTAAAACTTTGATGCATAGGAAAATGTAATCGATCCGATTCCAGCCGACACGTAAATGTAGAGGACGCCGTGTTTGAAAGACCAAGTACAGGAAAACTCAACCATGGAAGAAAGGCAGATCAAATAAATACACGTAGAGAAGCTGAAGACCTCCAGCCACTAACACAATGGAGGATTTCTGGAGACCAATTATACAGGAAGAATACTCAAATGATCGACAAATTCGCAGCTTGAAGCTAATAATTTCAATTGAAGCTAAAGACTGACATAATGGTCCAACAAAGATCGGGCTTATCGGGTCATCCCACTCAAGATCCAACGAGCACCGGGAAGATTCCTCGATGGCTAACACTGTTGCTTCGAATGGGGTGAGACTAAGTCATAAACCGCATCTATTCCCATTCTCCCTAAGATACAAAGAATTACATGGTATGAATCATTACCATACGGCCTTGGCTGGAGCATCAGAGGAGTTAGTCAGAGGCCTACTTAGGCAGATTCTTTCCCCCAAACTCTAACTACGTAAAGAAGAGAACTCACAATCAAAGAGGAGAAGATGAAAGCCCCGTATGTAGCTTGGGAAAGATTCAAACGGTCAGCCGAGAAGATGTCCAACGAGGGATAGATCCAAGACTCGGGATGGACATTGTATGACATGCCATGAATGATATATCGTGCGGGATCATCGATGTCGCGTCAGATATTTAAACCAAAAGTGCCGAGGAGGCAAAAAGAGTCGAACAAGATCCGCTAAATGTAACATGAAAACTCCTTCTCAGCTTTCAAAAGTGAAACTGGGCAGAGAAAGGGGATCATGAGTCGAAGCAAGATGACAATGCATGGAGGCCAAGTCGATGCCATGCATGATTAGACAAGCAAGAAAGAAAGACACCGTCATGAAATAGAGCAATTGAAAGGGAGTTAATGAAGGAAGTGCCGAGGTTAACTGGAGATCCTATATGTTTAGAGGTTAATTATTCGGAGAGCCAAGAGCTTACATTTCAGTCCTAATCCTAATCCTTCCAAAGACATTATCACCCAAAGACTCGTGAACCATGAGAACTGGGAGGCATATGGCTTCATGCCCGAGATTGTGACGTAACCCTCAACAAGGGTATCAAGAAACACCAAGGTCTCAGAAGAAGAAGCAAAGACTTTAAATGAGCACAGGAATGAATACCGTGGTCGAGGGGCCCCATCTTGAGGAACAAATGTCGTAAGCCATGTGGACAATAAAAGTCGTTGAACTTCCATGAACAAAATTGAGAATTGAAGTCATTACACAATTCAACAGCTCAAACACTACTAATGCATCATCAAGAACCCGGAGACACAAGTAGGTACCGTCCTAACCCCGCAAAGCTGCAGAGTGCCGCGTTTCCTGCGACATAAGAAGAACCCAAAGGATCGTACGGCCGTGTGGCAAACTGGGGAGTCAAAGGAGTTAGAAGAGAGGAAGGTGATGGATGCACAAAGAAGTAGCAAGACCGTAGAGGGAAGAAGAATCGAGAATGACAAAGAAGGAGAAAAGAAGAACATCCAAGGATCAAGGTGCATGCGCCTGGGCTTCACAAAGACCGCAATCAAAGATGGAGGAGCGAAGCAGAAGATTCTGAAACCAAGCCGGAGATCAAGATGCCTTTATCAAGTGGTGATACGATGCCAATTTTATGCAAAATTTCAAGGACATAACGAGCAAGAAAAGAAAAATAGTAGAAGAAGAATTAGTGAATTCAACTACTTGCAAAGGCAAGAATCGTGAAGGAACTACCAGCAGTGATGAAGGACCTGTGAAGTTTCACATCCCTTTGTATTAAGGAGGATCGAATTCCGTGAAGCTCGTGGACTCGTGAGCTAGTATCAACTGAGCGCCTCTTTCTCGCGCGAATGTTTGTGAATATTCACAACTGTTACTCTTCAAATGGCAGATAGATTGATGGTGAAATCTGAACGGGTCAACGACATGAATAGAATAGCAAGGCAACTAGAGGAGTAATTCCAGCAACTTGCAGAAGAATCGCGACAAGAGAAAAAGGGGAGTAACTTTCTCCCTAACCCAATTCTGTATATATATTTGAATTAATTGTTAAATCTTTGCTTAAAATATGCTTGAAGAGATATGTAAATGTGGGAGAACAATAAGTGAATTCAAAGTTTTGAAATCATTGAATTAAGAGCTCGTCATGACAAAGAAGGTTATGTCGCGACAAGTCATTTGTTCTACAAAGATTATACAAGTGAATTCAAATCTGGAAAGAGCAATTAGTGAGTATGGAGGAAAAGAGAAACATGTCGCGACACCACAGTGGTATCAAGTACTACATTTGGAACCGAATATCAAGACTGAGAATGGGAAGAATTAAGGTCACGACAAAGGTTAAAGCATTACCTCAATGTGGAAGAGGAAGGTGAAGAACTCCAACCGGTTCTCGAGGAAAAGAAGATGAACCACACCACAGTCCTGGGCCTAAGGACTCAAACTCCGAGCTAATGGGAGGTAACCACAGTGATTTAAATTCGAATTTAAACTTTGAACAGCTTTTCTTTTTAGTTGTCGATAAATTAGGTCGAATTGTTTTCTGTAAGGATAGATTTAATTTTAGAAATAGATCGTAGTTTAATTATAATTTTCTGAATATTGCAAAGTTGATTTTCCTCGAACTGCTCAACTACATGAATAGAATAGCAAGGCAACTAGAGGAGTAATTCCAAAGAATCCTGCGTAAGAATCAGCAGACAAGAAAAGTGGAAAATTTCTCCCTAACCCAATTCTCAGAGCATATATATTTGAATTAATTGTTAAATCTTTGCTTAAAATATGCTTGAATAGATATGTAAACGGGAAGTTAGGAACAATAAGAGAATCTAAAGTTTTGGAAACTGAATATTTGGTCACGACAAGAAGGTTATGTCGCGACAAGTCTGCTGTTTGTCTCACAAACACTATGCTGCACTACTGGGAGAGCAATTAGTGAGTATGGAGTGAAAACATGTCGCCACACCACAAAGGATGTCGCATGCGAAATAAATTTTTCAAAAGAAGAAGTGACATTCTACATCAAACAAATCCCGAGATCCCATTGGTCTCAATATTAGGAGTCGCTAAATGCGATACACGTGGTTAACCACTCACTTCAAAAAGCCCTAAATTTAATGACCTCAAATAAAAGAAGCTGAATTGAAGTCGCGACAGGTCTTAATTGAAGCATTAGTCAACCCACGAACATTGATTGAATTGCAACTTTTGGAAACTATCTCATTCACTCCAACCCACATAACCATTAGCCTTCGTCTTCCCTCTGAATCTCAACTTCCGAAAACCCTAGCATTCCTAACCTTCGGAAAAGCTTTTCTCTTGCTTCCAATGGCTGAAATTCCCACACTGGTCCCTAACCTAGACGAGATAATGGAGGGAATGACAATCGAAGAAGAAACTCAATAAGGAGAACATTTAGAGGAGATTCAAGCCGAGAAGAATGTAAGCAGGAGAGATGCCATCGGCACCAAGCTCCGGAATTCCTCAAGAAAGAGCGTAGCGGGAAAGTAAAGAGGATGTAAGAAGTAGAAGATTTACCTCGATGATGCTTATTCCCAAAGTGGAAGAAGTATTATGCGAACAATGGTGGTTACGAGGAGGAGATCCAAAAACCCTGTGACTCCTTTCAAGGAGATGATAGAGCAGAGAGGATGGGAGAGTCTCTACGCACACCAAAAGCAGTTATACAAAGATCGCGAGAGTTTTATTCCACATGGTCGGAAGGGGAAGGATGAAGTCGCTTGTTAGAGGAGTCCTGGTTCATACTGGCCAGCGCCATCAACTGAGGCCTATGGCACGACAATGCATGGGCATGGCCCCAAATTCAAGAAAATTTTCAAAACCTAATTTTAGAAAAATTGCCGAAACTCATCGATGGAAGGGTGCTTAGGACCAAGGAGAAGGAAAGCCAAGAATCCCTGTGAAGCCTCACCGAGGAAGCGAAGGTGGCTTATTTCCTTTGCGTCTGTTTTGGTTCCAACAAAACATTTATGCACAAAGGAGAGAACAAGAAGTTGCATCATTCAGATGCTACACTAAAGGGCATAAGATCAATATAGGAGTTATTTGCAACCTATCATGAGGTATCATGAAGGCAACAAAGAGTCTGCTCCCTCACCCAAAGAACAATCACACCTCCGCTAGTCAAGTGAAAGGAATTTGGGAGACAGAAGAAGAAGTCCCCAGGGCTTCACCACTCATTATGACAGGAGTTAGCAAGGGGCCAAGAAACCAGAGGAAAAAGGGAGTGTTGGTAGAGAACAGAGGTGAAGCCCAATCAAGGACTAAAAGGAGACCCGTATACATCGATCAAGGGGGCAGAGCAACTAGCAGACTCCACCCGACAACAATGATTACATGTTTGCAGATAATGAAGCGGCAAAGAGGAAGAAAGTTCTATAGACTTCTCCTCCATCCCTTCGCGCCTCGTAAAATGTAAATTTCCAACAAGGGAAAGTCTAAAAGGAACACCAGATAACAACTTGATACTGGAGACTCTAAATGCCCCAGATGAGAATGATGAAAGAGAGAGATTTAAATATGCCAGAATCTGTAAAAGTATTTATGAAAAGGAATTGAAAATAAGAGACCAACAGTGGGTTAAGGAGTTAAACAAAGAAAAGGGCATGAGGTAGAAATCCAGAGAAGGGAAATTAACAAATGGGAAAGAAGAACCGAACGTGGGTGAGGCATGAAAAAAATGTCGAAACAAGGAGAAGAGTTCAAGAAAGAATGAAGGAAAGATCACGATTTGTTATCGAACTCAAACCGAGTCGAAGTTTACAATGCGCTTTGATCGTGACTCTCAACTCCTATCATTGTTGGAAAAAAGAAATAAAGAGCATGACACCAAATTTGGGGAGCAGATCAAGGGTTTCAAGTTACTATTCAAATCTCTACAGAGGGAGCTGGAAAACAAACTGAACGATAGAGACAAAAAGCAATGGGAGACTGAATCCTACATGCAGAAGGAATGGTTGGAAAATTTAGATTTGATCAACAACAACCTTTCTAAATTCTGAAGCAGGATCAAAATGGAAAGTACAATGAATGGCCCGTAGAGGCAAGGTGGATACCGAACTGGAAGTTGGATCTCTCAAATGAGATTGTCATTGAAGAACAGATTGAAAGGGAAACAAAGAAGAGAAAGGAAAGAAGAGAAATGAAATTCCCCTCATTCCCAGCTCATTTGAACACTTGCACTGGTCCCTGGACATTTTTGCCACCCCTTCCAAAAAGAAAAATGTGTAATCTTTCCTCAGATAACCTTCTTTACCATCCTTATCCACATCGCGGTATCCACAGCTTGCAAATTAATCAAATAAATGAAATTTTTAAATCAATCAGGTGTGATATCTTGCATTTGATTGTTTAATGTTATGTTGTTAAGAAACGATTAGGAAATCATGGTGTTAGCTCCAGAATAAACCACAGAAGTTATCAGTTTTTAATGAATTACAAAGTAGAATAGAGAGTAAGTCGAAATGAGGAAAAATTGCACATACAAAATGTACATATTAATTGAAACACAAGGTGCAAAAATTACTATGCGAACTAATAAGTCCATAATAGAGGAAGGTGATACAACAAAAGGAACAAAACATATTTTCAGTTCAGGTATGAATAAAGAAGCCAAGAACCCTGCTGAATATTTAATAACTAATCAATCAACAATAAAACTGAGTCGGTTTACTCCTTATAGTTAGTTACATCTGCTTCAACTGATTCTGAATTGTTAGATTATTGATTGAAAGAAATCCTGTGGGATATACAATAAAGAAACATGTGCCATCATTGGATAGTTTGAGCCATTCTAGCTATCCCCTACTATATGTTGATTTTAGTTTATACCTTAGTTCCAGAATTGAACCAAAAAAGCTGACTTTCAAGAATAAACTAACAACCCAACCTATCCAAAATCTAATCCTTCAAAAGAAAGAACCAATGACAAATCGGTGAATCAAGAATAAGAAGGAAATGAAGTTTGGGATCATATGTTTGAGGAACTCAAAAAGGGAATGAAAAGAAAAGGCAAAGAACAGAAATGCAACAAAAGAAGGCTTCTGTGGATAAGTTCATCTTCAGGGCCTAACTCTCTCGGAACACTGCTCTTAGTGGTGTTTCACACCAAAAATTCACTTTACTGGTATGGGGGAGCTACTAACCCAAAGTTCGCTAAGGTGTTAGAAAGCCTAAAAGTTAAACATAGCACTATCCTCGAATGGTAGCAAATCGGCAATTCTGGGGCAGTACCAAGTATAACTAGGTAGCAGCATGGGCCTAACTAAGAAATTCAAAGAGATGTCCCAAATGGCTTAGGTTGGCCAGAGAAACTATAAGAAGAAAAAAGGTAGAAGAGAAGGAGAAGATGTTCAAAGGTAATCTCGACCTGTTCCTTCCATCTTACCCATTAACAAGCCTCAATATAAGCACAAAGACCCGATTGATTCAAGGTCGAAATCACCTACATTAGTGGAGATCAATATGAAAAACAAACCTGGAATTTAGAGAAAACAATTAAAATTGTAAGAACCTTAGTGGTTTTTAAATTATTCCAAGATAAAATGAGAAAGGTTAACTCAAGATTCAACAGGATCCAATGAGTATATTGTTTGTAAAACAACTTCAACAATTTAGTTTTGTATAGAATAAAAAAGTAGAGACCAACCTTAAACTGGACTTGAAGTTAGATATACAGAAAATTTCAGACACTTCAAATTTCAGTAATTAAATTGAAATGAAAACTCCAGAAACAAATAAAAATGTCCTCTTGTTTGAGGACATACAATTCTTTCTTTTTTTCTTTCGCTGGCATGCTTAAATCTTAAGTTTGGGAGTTTGATGAGCTTAAAAGTCATCTCTTTAGTCCATTTTTTCTGCTGATTTTCTTCAAGCAATTAAAATTGAATAATTAATATACAAATATGCAAAACTAATTCAACTGTTATTAAAGGTGTAGAATGGAAGAAAGAAGAAAAGCAAGAGAAAAAGGCGTATATGAATAAAAAGTGCGCCGAGGCAGAGCAGTGGAACAAAATCAAGCAACCATTGATGCGCTGAGGTTTTCGCGCCCGCCAAGTGAGGTCGCGAAGCATCGAAATTAAGATGCAGGTCGCGACATGGACAACAAGATAACAGGTCACACTTGAGATCAAGGCCAGAGCCAGAATGAGCGACGCCGCGATGTGAGATCATGTCGGCATCAAGAGCCAGCGCCAAAGCTACAGCCGAATCAAGTCGCGATGTTATCAAGTCGCGACATCGGGGAACCGCCAGAGAAAGCTAGTGAAAAGAACTGGCGTCACAACAAGAGGTCAAGTCAATACATCAAAAGTCAATAAGCGGAAGATCAGAAGTTGATGTCGCGACATGAAATTGATGTCGCGACACCAGACCTGCTCAGTTGAAGGGTAAAGCTTCATGAAGTGATGTCACGACAAGAGATTGATGTCGCGACATCCGAAGACATCAGTTGAAAACTGCAGATGACTTGAGTTGAGGTCGCGACATGAGATCGACGTCGCGACATCATGAGAAAACAATCGAAAACTGCCAAGACGTGAGAAGATGTCGCGACCAGATATTGACGTCGCGACATCAAGAATGACCAAATCCAGGTTACATAGAGTACGTCGCTGACGCCGTAATGATGTCGCTGATTCCCGAAGCGATGTCGCGACAAGGAACCGAGTCGCTGACTTGAATAGTGACTCGGGCCTCACTAAAACTACGCAAAGTTACATGGATTAGGGCCCAATTGAGGAACCTATAAAATACGCAAATATCCGTACCAAGAGGTCTCGCGCTAATGCACGAGGTCCGATTGTCATAGCTCATTTTTCTTTCTTTATTTTTTATTTTTTGTCATTGCCAGAGCAGATTATGTTTTCGTGATTTTCATCTTCGCTAGATTTTTTCGAATCGATGTTAACGTTTAAATCAATGAGCGCGTATCATTTTTTCAATTACTACCGGAATGTCGGGTTCGCCGTATAAATTTCTAGAATCGATTGTCACTTCAATGCAATATTTTAAGGATCGTAGGAAATCGTTGTATCGCACTAGTAATCGAGAAACTAAATTTTCCACACCTGGGAACGCTATAACGTGAATTTGTCTTTCCCGTGAGCTGCTCCAAAGAATTTTGTTAATTTCGAAGTAATGAATTTACTTGGCTCAATATTTTCGGGATCTGAATATCAGTTTATACCGTTAAGATTTATGCCTGCTGTTTCATTTCAAGAGGTCCTCCAGACATTAGAAGACATTCCCAGAGAATGTGCATTGAAGTATTACTAACTCAGTTATTAGGATCTTATTTGTGTCACTAGATAAATCTTCACTGAATCAAGAATGAGTCAATGAGTTATCTTACTTAAACAAGAAGAGTTCGACCTCAATCTCTATGAAGAGCCAATCCCAAGGTCAGGATCTGTTCAAGGAAAGGTTGATCTATCCTAATTTCGAGGAGGAGCAACTGAAGTTGTACATATCCTGTCACCAATAATCAGATTATGTCATCATAAATGGTATGAAGCATCATAGTGAAAATACCTCAGATTAAGGAAGTCCTTCTAGTGATATCTAATTCCCGTATTCGAGAGAACTGCGTCATAAATTAGATAATGAAATGTGAGTGGAGAGATCCAACCGCACTACAACGCCGATGATTTTCAAAACTGAGTTAATCGTTGTACTCTTACCCATTTAAATCTACGTGAATCGAGGCTTCACTATAAATCGTTTTATTGATGTGTCTTGAGGATAACTATTCGGGCATTCATTTCTTATTGAATCAATATTCTTAATTCCTTTATCTTCCGCTTTGTCGTTATTTTAGATATTTCTTGAGTCTTTCAAATTTTCAAAGATTCGAACGGACCCTAATATCATTTTTTTTTACAGCCCAAATAGTATGGAACTTGAAGGTCAGTAGTTGATTTAAAATTCTTGAGATCCCCGTGGATCGATATCCGGGACTTAAATCCATTTTACTTGTCTAATTGCACTTCACAGCATCACAGATCAAAATCAAACTTTGAAAATGAATTACTCTAGTAGACTTTTGGTTTACAAATTATGATTTCAACAAGTTTTATGGCAAGGTTGTCGATTAATCCATTAGTCCTTGGCAAAGCAGTTGTCAGAAGTCTAGATACGCCATTTCGGGTCGCCTTAACAAGTTTCATGGCAAGGTCGCGGATTAATTAATACCCTTGCACAAGGTCATAAATTGTGTGTGTTCTCGTCCGTCAACAACTAGGCGCAGGCATCGTGTGTCTAGGTACGGCATGGCATAAAGACTAAATTTCGAGGCCCCGTGTGTCTGTGTGCATGGTCGAGGCCCCGTGTGTCTAGGCACATGGCATGCTATGTGCCATAAAGATCGCGCCGAGGCATCGTGTGTTCAGCATGGCATGGCATAGCACCAGCCCCGAGGCCTGCGGTGCCTAGGGCATGGCATGCCACACTCCACCCGCACCGTGTTCAGCATGGAATGGCACCAGCTCCAGGTATCGTGGTGTCTAGGCATGATATGGCAGCACAGGCGCCGAGGCCCCTGCAAAGCCAGGGCACGGCATGCACCAGCGCCGAGGCCCCGTGGTGTCTAGGCATGGCGGCGCGGCACTATGCCGGCCCCGTGCGGTGTCGGTGGGGTACGGCATGGTGCGCCAAAAGCACTATGCCGGCCCCGTAGGTTCAGGAATGGCATGGCAAAGCACTATGCCGAGGCCCCAGCGTGGCATGCCATGCAGCACCAGGTCGAGGAACCTCACCACTGAAACTAGGCCAATTAATGGCACATTCATGATAGAAATAAACCTCAACCCTAAAAAAACAATGTTTTTTAAACTAGAGCGAGATTAATCTAGGCATGGCATGGCACTATGCCGAGGCACCGTGCCTAGGCATGCACTGTTCAACTCATCTGTCTAGGCATGTCATGGCACAAGGTCGAGGCACCGCGCCGAATCGTATCGACAGCATGCCAAGGCACTACAGTCGCGCCACCGTGCCTAGGCAAGCACTCGCCAAGGCACCGCTCCCGTGGAGGCATGCACTCGACCACCCCACGCAGCATGCCAAGGCACCAGCCGAATCAATCGCCGCATGTCACGGGCATTGGGCCGCAGGCACCGCTACCGCACCGCGTCGGCGGTGATGCCACACCAGTCGCGCCACCGCGCCTAGGCGCTAATTCGCCGAGGCACCGCTCCTAGAGTGCATGCACCAGCCGACCACCGCGCTCAGGCGCCACGGCACGAAGCCAACCACCGTTTAGCACGTCAAGACTCAGTCGAATCACCGTGGCGCATGTCATGGCACAGGGCCAAGGCACCGCGGCCAGCAAGCACTGCCGAGGCACCGCGCGCCATGACACCAGTCAATCACCTCGGGCCAGTACGTCACAAGACTAGCCGACCACCGCCCGCACGTCACGCACCAAAGTCGAGCACCGCGGCTGGTGGTGGGCACCGGCCAAAGACCATGGCCCAGCCATGACACTCAAAGCCCAATCACCTCGCCCAGTATTCGCGCACCAGCTCAGGCAATCAGCCCTCCTGGCATGGCACGGTGCCTGCAGGCATCGCGCTCCGTTACGCACTAGTCGAGGCACCGCGTTCGCGCATGCGTCATGGCACTAGGCCCACCAGATCGGTCGAGCACCGCCCGTGCCATGGCACTGGGGCCGAGGCACCGCGCTCAGCATGTCACGCACCAGCTCCAGCACCGCCTGCATGTCACGGGCACCAGCCCGTGCACGTGCTCAGTACGCCGTGACCAGTCGAGGGCACCGTGCCTAGTAGCCGCCACGGCACTAAAGCCGAGGCACCTCGTAGCATGGCATGTCACTAGGCCGAATCACCGTGCCTAGTACGTCATGGCACCGGGTCGGTGTTATGCCCGTGCATGTCGCGCACCAGCCGAGGCATCGTTCGCCACGGCATCAAAGTCGGCGCACCCGCCCAGTGCATGTCATGGCACTAGCCCAGCAATCGTGCCTAGGCATGCCTCAGATTCAGGGCCGGCGGCACCGCGGCTCAGCATGCCATGGCACTAAGTCGGTGCACCGTGCCTGTGCATGCCATGGAACTAAGCCGGTGGCACCTCGCAGGCACGCATGTCACTAGCCATGGCACCCCGTCTGTGCAAGACACTAAAGTGTGGAACCCTTGCTCCGTGCATGTCAGCGGCACTAGGCCGAGGCACCGTGTCTATTCATGGCATGGCACTAGCCGCAGGCACCGCTTAAAGTACGTCACGGCACCAGTCGCGCACCGCTTCCAGCAAGCACTGTGCGTAATCACCGTGTTTCCAGCGGCGCGTCATTTACTAGGCTTCCAGGCACCGCCAGCATGTCATGGCACTAAAGCCCGTGCACCGCCTCGCAAGCACTTTGTTGGAGGCAATCGTGCTTGTGCGCTAACAGCTGAATCACCATGCCTAGGCACGTCATGGCACCGGGCCGAGGCACCATGCCCAGTACGTCATGGCATCAGTCGGCGCACCGCTCCAGCATGTCATGGCACCAGTCGAGGCACCGCGCCTAGGCACGTTTACGGCGGGCCCAGTAACCGCCTAGGCATTTCATGGCGCACCAGCCCGTGCACCGCGCCCGGGCAAGCACAAGGTCGAATCAATCGCGTTTCAGTACGTCACAAGACTAGCCCGTAGCACCGTGCTCAGGGGCATGTCATGGCACCAGCCGAGGCACCGTGCCCAGCATGTCATGGCACCAGGCCCGGGGTAAATTTCCGGGCGGAGGCAACGCGCCCAGGCAAGCACCAGTCGACGCACCGCGCTGGGCAAGCACCAGCCGACGCACCGCCTGGCATGTCATGGCACTAATCACCGCGGCCTAGCATGCACTACGCCGAATCACCGCAGCTCAGCATGCCATGGCACTGTGCCCAGTCGGCGCAATCGCGGGACTAGTACGTCACTTCCAAGACTCAGCCGCCGCGCACTGCCTAGCACGACCGCTGAGCAACGTGATCTGGCATGCCATGCACTAGGCCGAGGCAAACGTCTAAGCACGGGCCTATCCAGCACGTGAGGCAAGATGTGATATCACGGGGTGGGGGTGGCGCGATAATGGCATGGTCTGGGGCACAAGGATTGACCACACCATGCCTCTCTAATCCGCCTACCACGCGGATCGGCGGCAACATGTCTACGGCTTGACGGCACCACCGAGGCGACCACAAGATACCTGCGGTGCAAGCGCAAGTCGTGGCCGGTCCGAATTCGCTGGTTTTGATTTCGAGCAAGGCAATCGCTGGCCCAATCGCTTCATTTCGCGATTCTTTTTATTCCATAGTATGCTATCTGCGATCCTAAGATTCTTGTTCAATGGCCAAGGGGCTTCCCGTACCACCAGTAACGCCCAACCTCTCGGCTTGGCACGAAAAGCGAAACACGAGTGGATTGCCCGAGGGGAGGGATTTAACGAGCGGTTATGGTCGTAATCTCACCGATCGCCGCAGCCAGCGCTACTCCGCCACTTACAAATAACAATCACGCTGTGGCTTATCGCTTCCAAAGCGATCACCGCCGCCGGCCTAATAAGGCTTCGCGCGCCACACGCCGGCCCAATCGCTGAAATCGACCAAGGACGCGCGCTCGAATGGTGGCCCCATCGAGGGTCACCGCCACGGCGCACGCCAGCTATCTGACTTCACCTGGGAGGCGTTTCGCCATAATCAAGCGCACGGAAGCCGCGCCACCGCCAACCAAGCGCCACGACCAATCAGGCGAATCAATCCGCTCCTCTCGTACCAGGTTGAATTACTACTTAACACCGTCACGCGAGGTAAACTGGCAACTGTCGCCACTCGCTAAAACCCACCACGCTCCTACTGTAGGAACAATCCAACACTTGCGAATTCCGCTCACAATGATAGAAAGAGTTTACATCAAGGATCAAAAGCAACGCCGCTTATGAACGCCGTCGCCACAAGCTAGTTATCCTCGTGGGTAACTTTTCCGACAATTCCTGGCCTAAATTCAACAGCGATAGCCACGCCACTCGCTCAGACTAGCATCAAAATCATAATCAAACGAAGCTTTTACCCTTTGTTCCACACGATTTCGCTCGCTGAGCTCATCTTGGGGACACCGCGTTATCTTAACGTATGTACGCCACCCAACCTCCCCACCGATACAATGTCTTCCCGCCTCCATCTACTGAAGGCCTGTCTGGGCAAGGAGGATGTTCCCCGCCCGATTCACCCGAATAAGTAAAATAACGTTAAAAGTAAAGGGTATTTCACTCCTCGCCATTTCCGCCTCCCACTTATCCTACACCTCAAGTCATTTCACAAAGCTTCCGACCAGAGTCAAGCTCAATGTGGTCTTCTTTCCCCGCTGATTTCCCGCCAAGCCCGCCTCCCTTTACTGGCTTCTTACTGGATAGTAGACGTATAGCAACTTTGCTAATCCATTCTCGCGCATTACCAATTAGATTATCGGCGTATTTGGCTACCTTAAGAGAGTCATAGTTACTCCAAATAGCTTACTCCAAGGCTTGGCTAAATTTCACTGATATTCAGAGACTTGGCAGAATCAGGACTTGCGTGAGCATCACAGGAATTCTGTCGCAATGCTTTGTTTTAATTAAAACAAATTTGATTCCCTCGTCTATACCTCGCTTCCGAAGGTCGATCGTTCGACGTCGGAAGGCCCCCGAGTTGCCTTGCCCGTCTCTCGGCTAAGACGCGGCGTGGGACTCGCTCTCGCCATGAGCTCGAGCAGCCCACCGACAAATGATTGTTCGACTGGACCCCCGTGCCTACTCGAGCTAATCCTTTCCCGAGGTTACGATCCATTTTGCCGACTCGCTTAGTTCGATCGACCAAAGGCTATTCACCTCGAGACCAATGCCATGAGCACGACCGGCGTGGAGGCACCTCTCTGGCCCTCCTGATTTTCATGTGGTCAGCCGAGGGCGCACCTGACACCACGCGACACGCGCAGCTCTTCCGTCGCTGAACCCTACCTCCTGCCAGCCGCTTCCGTGGTGGGCCGGGCCGGTAAACGGAAAGATAACTCTTCCAGGCCTCTCGACGACGCCTCCGAACTCCCGGACACGTCACCGCCAACGTCCTGGCTCAGAATGTTAACCCGATTCCCTCGATGCTCGCATGCAGACGCCATTCCACTCAAGCCCCGTCTCTTAGGATCGACTAACCCATGTGCAAGCGCCGCCCACAACCTTCCCCGGCCTTCAAAGTTCCCATTTGAACATTTGCTACTACCACCACAAGATCCGCAGACCTGTGTTTTATACATGATCAGCCGCGCCTCCACTTAACATCGAGGCCCGACTCGCTCTACTTACCTGGGTAGGTTCGCGCGTCACAATATATATATAATCCATTTTCGGGCTAGTCGATTCTGGGCAGTGAGTCAAGCACTGCGCTGATTTTCGACTTCCATGACCACCGCATCCTAAATTGGTTTTAGACCGACCAACACCTCAGGGTCGTTGGCCACAAGAATGGGCACCAGAACCGCCTTTCTTGCCTATCCCAGACGCTCATAATGGGTGCCTGGTCACTGGGAGCTCTCATCATGGTCTGGCCTCAATGGAGCACAAAGTCGTCCTTACCTATTTAAAGTTTGAGAATAGGTCGAGGGCGTAAGCCGGCGCCCATGCTTCAATCATCGGGTTTACCCGATAGAACTCAATGGCTGCCCGGAAACAACTCGAAACTTCTGAGGGAACCAATACGAGATGGCCTTACGAATCTTTCGCTTCACCAACAATAACGATTTGTAATAAACAAGATCGCGCAATTTCCACCGAGTTTCTCCGCTTCGCCGCCAGACATAGTTCACCATCTTCAACCCGAAGGTGCATGCTCTACCAACCTCTTCTCGTAAGATCAAGGCCTGCCGACGGCACCCCGCGAGGGGGATCTTGCCGATCAGCTTTACGCCTTACGTTCATAGCCTGACTTTACTATACGTCGGTTCGTCCGTTTCACGACCCGTCGAACGTCTGGCCGGGTCGCGAGCGCACAAATGCATCGAGGGCGCGGCGCTAAGATTCACGATCGAGGCGACGACGCCTCACGTGGTATGACTACAACCCGCTTCCTTCGTTGTCAGCTTCAAATCAAGGGCTTTCGGTCCGCGCTTTCAGAGTCGACGGCAGACGCCGATCGCTGCTCCACATCCGACCAGACGCATCGCCGGCCCCCATCCGCTTCCTCCCACACTCCCTCAAGCACTTTGACTCTTTTCAAAGTCCTTTTCATCTTCCCCACTATCGCATCTACCTCGCTCAGATTTAGCTCGAAGGAACTGGCACGCCCGACGGGGCCGATTCCCAAACAACCCGCACTCGCTGACAAATACGTGGTGCGACACAGGTCCGCATCACCGGCTTCACTCCGCCTTCGGACTCAGTTCGTCCCGCCGCCACGCTTCTCCAGACGCACCTGACTGCACTAACGCCCCATTCTCAAGGTCGCTTCTTCCGTCACACGTTACAAGTGGGAATCCTCAGAAGTTTCTTTCCGCTTATTGATATGCTCAACTCAGCGGGTACGCCTGACCCGGGGTCGCCGAGGCCCCGGCCACGAGCCCCGCGGCCGCCCGCCCGACATGGAGACTCTCCTCCTCCGGACGAGGGGAAAAGGATCGTGGGTTCGCGCCCCAAACCACCGTTGAGGCGGCACCGCCACGACGATTTTAACCAACCACGACGCGATGTTCCAGGGAGGCCACTGTCCGCCTGAACTCCAAGCCCCTACCGCCGATAGGGTGGAGGGGCATCGGCAGCGTGAGGTTCAAACAGCGCACTTCACCTGACATTACGCTCGGCGCACTCATATTTAAACACTTATGATTCACTTCGGATTCTCGTAATTCACACCCGCATCGTGATTTTGCTACGCTCTTCATCGATGCGAGAGCCTAGATATCCCGCCGTCAGAGTCATGAGAGTTAATGACTATGCTTTCCAATCTGACTGGGCCACGGGATGGCGTTGTTTCGCTGTATTTCCTCGACGCCCACGCCGGTCTGTCGGGTGGACTGAAGGTCCCCAAGAAGACGCCCCATGCACGGGCAGGCAAGGCTCGCGACGCCCACCAATCCATCAGAGCGAGGGAGGGCTCCACGCCGACTGTGGGGGTTTTAAACAACGTGTTCACGGTCGCCTGGCCTATAGGTTCGATAATGACCTTCCGCAGGTTCACCACTGAACCCCGTTATTTAATTTCTCCTTTCCTCTGAAATGATAAGGTTCAAGTGATTCCCGACGCCGAGGCGCGAACCGGCCACAGCGATACGAACACCAGCACCTGACTATCTAACTCCGTAGGAGCGACGGGCGGTGTGTACAAAGGCAGACGTAGTCAACGCCGAAATGACACCCGCTTACAAGGAATTCCTCGTTAAGACCAACAATTGCAATGATCTATCCCCATCACGATGAAATTTCAAAGACGACCCGCCCGCCTACCAAGGCCATGCACTGCTGAATACATCGGGCAGAAGCCGCTGCGGCGGCCCAGAACATCTAAGGGCATCAGCACTGCTATCGCTTCAAACTTCCTCGCCTAAGCGCCATAGTCCCTCTAAGAAGCCGTCGCGAGGATCACCTTCGTGATAGCTAGTTGCGCCGAGGTCCTGCTCATAAACTTAATTAACCACACAAATCGCTCCACCAACTAAGAACGCCATGCACCACCACCCATAGAATCAAGAAAGAGCTCTCAGCTAATCCTTACTATGTCCGACCGTAAGTTTCCCAGTCAGTCAAATTAAGCCGCAAGCTCCACTCCCGGTGGTGCCTTCGTCAATTCGGTTTCACCACACCATACTCCCCGGAACCCAAAAACTTTGATTTCATAAGGTGCCAATGAGTCCTAAAAGTTAACATCCGATCCTCTCTCGGCCTGGGCATCGCTTATGGTTTGCACTAGATTCGATCTCGGGCTTCCGCTTTCAGCCTCAACTTTCAGTTTCTTGACACGAAACACCGCAAATGCTTTCGCAGCTTGTTCGTCTTTCATAAATCCAAGAATTTCCACCTCCTGACTATGAAATACGAATGCCCCGACAGTCCCTTGCAGAATCATTACTCCGATCCCGAAGGCCAACACACCGACCGAAATCCTATGATGTTATCCCATGCTAATGTATCCATACAGAGGCTTGCTTTCTGAGCACTCTAATTTCTTCAAAGTAATGAAGACTAAGGCACGACCCACGATAAGACCAGGAGCGATCGCCTGTGAAGGACAAAGAGGACCGGTGCACACCGTAAGGCTGATCGACCGACCCATCCCAAAGTCCAACTACGAGCTTTTTAACTTACAACAACTTAAATATACGCTATCGATCCGAATTACCGCCGCCGGCACCAAACTCGCCTCCAATGGATCCGCAGAAGGGATCGATTGTACTATTCCAATTACCACCAAAGAGCCCGGTATTGTTATTTATTGTCACTACCTCCCGCGTCGATCGGCAATTTGCGCTGGTCACGCTTCGACGTGTGGTAACCGCTTTCGTGCTCCATCTCCGAATCGAACCCTAATTCTCCGCCACCCGTCAATACCAGGTGTCGCCACGCCTACTTTTGCTCGTGTGCGCCTAGAAATCTGCCAGCGCCTCCTTCGATGCCTCACCATTCTCAACATGGCCATGGCACTTCCCAACTCAGATTTTATTAGCTACTAAAATATTGTAAGACAATTTCCCAGACAGCTCCCACACCCTGCTCAATGGTCGGGATCCAACCCACAACATAATGAATTAACCAAGTGAGCACGCAGCCCTTTATATAGGATGCTCAAGGGCAATCCTGGGTGACAATAATGAATATGAGTCCACTCCAACTCAGCTCAAATCCGCCAGAAGCCAAAGACAATCCTTCCCGTGACAGAGTCCCGACCAATGAAACCCTATACACGCCCACACGATTCCCACCACGAGTAGGAGCTCCTCCCCCCGCCTGTAGAGTCCTGTCTCCCGCCAGAGTCTCCGTCCCGCCCAGTGTGTCTCTTCCGCCCGGGACCTTCCCGCCTGTGAGTCCGGCACCGCGCCAGAGTCTTCTTCCTGCCCCAGATTGGGAGTCCTTCCCGCCTCGGGAGTTCTAGCTTCGCCAGAGTCCCACGCACAGACTCCTTGGGGGGGTCAGAGAGGAATCCTTTGCTGCACCCTGACAGGGATGCTCGCGCCCAAGGCTCTCCCCTCGTCATAAATAGCCGACACTCGCCCTTAGATTCCGCTTGCCTCAAGTGCCACGCCCTGTGCCCCTCTAGTTGAGTGCCGTGACAGCCATCGTGGCGCGTCCCGACCGGACATTTGCTTGCCTTCCGCCTACGTGGCGTGCTTGCTCACGCTCAGGCCTCCTGACACATGTTTTCCCAATCTTTCCGCTGCTTCCTTAGCGCCATTGGGCCAAGGCAAATACGCCGTGACGGATTGCAGCATCTAGTCGAGGGCCAACAAACCCTCCCCACTAGAGGCCCAACGCCCGCTGACTTCCAACCGCATACTTAAGGATCCGATCTTCAACCGCCACAATGTAGCACCCTTTTCCTGGGCCTTGCCTACCCACACGCGCCCTTCCAATGAACCGCGGCTCTACTCACTGTTTTCCAGCTTCCCTGAGCATCTTCCTATCCCCGCAGGATGCTTCGCAATCTCTTGCGTCGAACTCGACTCCCAACCATAGCGTTCGCTTACCAGACCACGGACTAGGATCACCGTGATGGGGCTTCGTGAAGCTGGCATGGAATGTCGGCGAAGCTTCAACTCCTCGTAGCTTCCACAGGTGCCACGCCCTACACGCCACACCTCAAATCCACTGTGATTTAACCAAACCCTCAAACTACTTAATTTCGATCTTTTTTCCGCATTCGAGGAGTTAACTTCGGGCCAACCATCTTCCCATACTCAAATTCGAGGTCTCTCGCCGTCCGCAGATACTTTCACGTGTTATCACTGCCTCTCTAGGTCAGTTTCCGGGCTTCATCGGGCTAAAGCACAGACTTCGCAAATCTCAGACGCACTGGCCCACACATCTGTGTTACCAGAACTGCACGTCCAGGCGCACGTACCGAACCCGATTGCTACCCTTCTTCAAAAGGGCCTACACTGTAATATCGGCTTCGCAGATTAGGACAACCGAAATGGGCCTGTGGTTCCAACCACTTTTCCGAGGCCACTAAGTGGCGCAAATACTCTTCCAAGACTCCGATTCACTCTCCGTCTCGACCATCGCCCCAGGGCGATTCGCTAATGAACTTGCATTCGCATTTCATCTTGAACAAATAACCCAAAACCGCTCGTAAACCGCTGTGATCTCGATCGCTTATTACTACGCCTTTCGTATCCTGCAGCTTCACAATATCGCCAAGAAGAAGGCCGCCGCCACCGACACTCACTCGGCTGGATTTAAGACGCCGCATTGGAGAACCCGTCACTGCACACCACCAAATCGAACCAAGCCCTCTACTTTCTAAAACCCATCATCGATGAAAGTCCACCGATCGATACACACCGCCACGGGCTTCTCCTGAACGGACAGGTCGTGAACAACTCGCTTCCTTTCTTCCGCCGCCTTGTCAACTTGACATGGCATGCCCGACATATGCTTCGCACGCCTTCCTTCATCTTGGGAAGCCAACAAAGATCTCGCGCCACAATGCCAAAGTTCTTTCCCTTTCAACAATTATTCAGATTACGTGATTCCTTCGCCAGCTCTCTCTTGCTCTCCGTCGGGGCGCACACATATACCTTCCTCCAATTACACTTCATTCTCGGCGCTGTATCGCTCAGGTGCTACCTTCACCGCTTACCTGCGCCTTTTGATACGCTGAAGTCTCAGGCGTACTTCAAGTCTAACTCGCCGTTTGGAAATCATTACAACTGAGCTCAACGATCCCACATAACTGCTACTTCCTTCCTACTCAAAGCATCCGCAACTTGGTTGTGTCGACTCGGGCCAGGCACTCCACACAAAATCAAAGTCGGCCAAGAACTCGGGCTTACGAGCTTGTTTCGGGCAGTTTCGGGAAGCGGAAGAAGGTGTTGGCAACACATACTACTACACTTAACCCGAGTCCCCATAAAGTAAAGGTCAAGTCTCAAGGCAACGGATGACCGCAATTATCTCTTCTCACGGGCGCTGCATCTTCCTTCGCCGCATTCAACTTCCGACTCTCAAAGGCTACCAGATGCCCTCTTCGCACAAGACACCTAGTGGCCCCGTCTCATCCGTGCGCACTTCAAACGGCAACTCCATGCCTGCGCCTCAATACGCCCGAGGTGATCGATCTTCAGCTTCGAAGGCGTACCGGGCACTCGCATCCCATTCCCACTTCCTCTCTTTTTTTCAAAAGTGTCCGTGATGACCGCCCGACAGCCCGCATAAATCTCCGTGGTACTTGTTGCCAAGGAACGATCGCAGCTCTCGTCACCGCCTACGCCATCTCAATCGTCACACTCTTCTCGCACCATCCATCCTTATCTCTGACTTTGAAATCGTGGCTGACCCAGAACTTGATCTCTATTCGAGCAAACTCACACTTCTTCGACATACAACTAGTTCTCGCTCGCTCCAAGCACCATCTCGAGGCGTAATTTTCACGTGATTCAGAGTCAATGGTAGATCACTATGTTCTAAGATACCACCACGAATGAATCCAAGAAGTCATAGATATCGTCCATGAGGTATTACAAATGGCAAGAGCATTAGTCAAACCAAAAGGCATAACTAAAAATTAAAACTTCCATACCGAAGCTACATTACAGAGTCTTTGCCTCGTCCCCTTCAGCCACGCGCACTCGCCAATATCCCGATCGCAAGTCTAGCTCGTGAAGTACTCTACTTGCCTTGACCAATCTAACGTACCAGCAAACAGTGTATCAGATACTTGTTCTGATCGTGACTTTATTCGCGCTCCTAATCCACACACATCCGAAGCGCCCCATTCGCTCTTCCAAACAGCCACCGCGCTCATACGCACGCGAGGTCGGATCGCACCCACCCAAAGAACTCAGCTAATCGCTCTGAATCCCTAATCTCGTGGATCATCCATAGGGATGGCTGCAGGTCTTTAATTTCGCACGAGCTCTATCCGATGATCCGCTCGGGCTTTCTGGCAAAATTTTCTAGGCACCCTGGGAGGTATAACATCGCAAATCTCTCGCAGGCTATGGCATTCGGAACTCGATTTCGTTCGTCCCATTGACTTCGATCATCACGCGAAGATATGTGTGCTCACCTTCCGCAAGGCCTTTCAAGTCAGCAGGCGCATAAGGTCTTCTCCCCGGCACCTCAGCGCTTACCGACGCCGGCCATTAAAGCATGGTCAGCTTTCTCATCCATGATCAATACCCATTCATGCACAGTCACCGCTCTTTGGAAGAAATCTTGCCTAATATGAAATCAAAATCATCCAAAGGAACACTAGGAAGCTCTATCGCATCTACCAATCCTCATCTAAATTTCCATGTTCTTCGCGCATATACCATGCGTCCATTGCGCTTGGCTATTTACGCCAGCTTGTCACATCTTTAGCGAGCTTCAAACTGAGTCTGGCCGCTTCCCTTTGTCGATACAAAATTGTGGGTCGCCTCGACCAGTCTACCAATGCTGGCTACCCTTCTCTCCTACAAGAACTCAATATACATCGCTTCCGCCGCCTCGCCCCGCATTGCATTCAACAACCGAAGAGTGGTCGCTCTTCTAGGGCCTCACTCCGCTATCTTCCCGTCTTCGCCGAGTGCATCGAAGCCCCTTCTCGGGCAATCCTCGTCGATGTGGCCCATCGCAGATAAAGGTCCCACGCCGTAGTAGAGGAAGTCGCCTCTCTCCCCCCACTTTAGCCTTCCGCGCAGACGCGATTTCTTTCCAACCTTGGTCTCCACTCTTGAGGGCTTTCCATCCGACTTCCGTTCACTTTGCCGTGGCCTTTCCCTGGGGTGGGGAGGAAGACTGTAGGGCCTGGATAGGCAAATCACTGTCTGGCGACGAGGGCAAGTCTTCGACACCTCGCCCTGCTTCCACATTGGAGCTCATCCCCGCATCTACATGAAGTTGGAACAAATTGTCGACTTTGGACATGTCCCGATGTCAAGGATCAACCAGCTAAACTCCTTCACATAATCTCCCCGACCGGTTCGCCCGTCAGCTCTTCGCAGATTCCTCGCCATCCACAGTCAAAAGAACCTTCAAATTCTCCTTTTTCAAGATCTCCCGGGCCTCGATCTTTGGTCTACTGCCAAATGGCTGCCTTCCTGGCCCGTCACCAAAGCTACCACCCACAAAGAGATGAGGTGGTTATTTACCGCTCACCCACCGGTGGTCTGAGCAATGATGAAGACTACTTCCACGCCCTAGAGGAAGTTCTCTCCAGCCCAGCGGCGCCATCACCAAAGCAAGCCCTGGGCTCAGTACTACACCTTCTCGCAGAGGGCGATCTCGCAGCAGACATGGCGTGCCCGCACCACCGCCGTCACAACACCATCTTCCCTGTAGATCTGATCCGCCTCGAACTCCTCGGCCACGGCCTCGTGACGGTCAAGGCGGAATGACCATCCGCTCTCACGCCACTCACTGATCTATTAGTGAGTCGCAGGATGCAGATCGCGACCCAGCCCAGCGGTGGAGTTCGCCTGCTTGCTCGTGGCCTATCTCCGTCAAGCCCGGACACTCGGTGCCTACTCGGCCTTTATCCTGCTACTGGCCAGCAAAGGCCAACCGTCATTCTCGCATCACACCCCGCTCTGGAGCACCAACCCGCCACATTTACTTTTGCCCGTGTGCGCGCCTGTGAACTCGCAGCGCCTTCCGATGCCCCACTATCTTCTCAACACAAGGGCTTACTGGCACTTCAACTCGTATTTTATTACACAAAATACAAGACAATTTCTTGATAGTTCTATACCTCTGGGGCTCAATGCTTTTCTCAGGATCCAACTCCAACATACAATGTGACTTAATCCATGAGCACGCAGCCCTTTATATAGCATGCTCAAGGGCAATCCTGCATACTAATGACTATTAAGAGTCCTACTTAACTCTAGTCTCAAATCCAAAGAAGCCAAGACACCCTTCCCGCATTAGAGTCCCGACCGAATGAAACCCTCAATACGCCCACCATTCCCACCACGAGCAGTAGGAGTACTCCCGCCAGAGTCCTGCCTCGCCTAGAGAGTCCGTCCCGGCCTGTGTGTCTTCCCTCCCGAGACCTTCCCGCCTGTGAGTCCAGCCTCCGCTTAGAGTCTTCCGTCTAGGATTGGGGAGTCCTTCCGCCTGGAGTCTCTTTCACCCCGCCTGCAGTCCACCGCACAGGACTCCTTAGTCAGAGGGGAATCCTGTTGCACCCTGATGATGCTCACGCGCCTGCCTCCTCGCCCATAAATACGGGAGACTCGCCACCATCTGCCAGCCTGCGTTACGCCTGTGCCCCCTAAGCCGTGAGTTCCTGACGCCAACGACTACACCCCAACCTGATTAATGCTCGCTTCCGTCATGCACTTGTTTACGCCGGCCTCCTGACATGTTTTCCTAATCTCTTCTGCTCTTTTTCCCCTAGCCGCATGGGCCAAGGCGCCTCGCCACGACGGACTCGTGTTTTCTACGAGGGCCGACAAGAGGGCCATCCAACATCGGAAGTTGATAGGCGTGATATTGAATATATGCCACGCAAGACGATGGCCGTAGCGATCCGTCGAGTTATCATGAATCATCAGAGCAGCCCGCATAGCCCGTCGACCTTTATCTAATAAATTCATCCTTCCGTAAGCCTGGTT
This sequence comes from Tetrastigma voinierianum, assembly GCA_016808115.1. Lineage (NCBI taxonomy): Eukaryota > Viridiplantae > Streptophyta > Magnoliopsida > Vitales > Vitaceae > Tetrastigma > Tetrastigma voinierianum. The sequence goes on from JAEQBH010006857.1 coordinate 95,593, forward strand.
TGTCGCACGTATTAGCTCTAGAATTACTAATACTTAAGTATCCGAGCAAAGAAAACATCAGCAAACGAGGACCTGGATGAATGTTACCGTAGTCACAAATCAATTAGTTCATACTTACACGCATGGCTTAATCTTTGAGACAAGCATATGACTACCGGCGCGTGATCAACGCAGATCTGCAACGCGAACCATGCACCAATTCTAGACCACAATGGGGCGATTTCGGAGGGCAAAGCAGCCGATCGTCGTACATACATCGCCTAGCGATGAACGTTGTCGCAATAAGCAGGATCAGATCCCATGCCCGTGTTAAGGTTCCGTGATCCGGAGCATCGAGCCACCACAATTACTGCGAACTCCTTCGTACGCTCACACACGAGCACGGAGCACGATGATCGCCGTAAGGTCCACTCCGCCCCATGAGCGTAGCTAGGTGGGAAAAGGCAACATTCGAGAGAAATCCCATCATCGGGAAGTACCACAAAAAATCATTATCACATGCCCGCGCCTGAGCAAAGCGCCAGAAATGGCACGAGAGGACGGGGCAATAGTTTGCCGCACGAGCAAGGAGCCTACCAACCCATTACCTAAACACTCACACGCCATCAAAGCGACTTCACATGCACCACACAATGCAACTCGTGACTAGTTAGAGCTTGGCTCCCTAGCAACAATGTAGTTACGTGATCTCTCAGAAGACTAACAGAGTATGAGAAGGAATGATAACACTATTTCCAAGCAACCAATAGTTGGTCAAACAAAAGAAGACAAGCCTGCATGTTGAAGATCGGGCAAGCCTAAGGTGTCTAAGCCACCATGTTCAGCACTGAACTAGAACAGTACCATGTTCAGCATGCACTCCTGGCCAAGGTATCGCGTGTCAGCATGTCATGGCACTAAATCCCGTGCACCGCATTAAAAGTAAAGGCACTGTGAGAGGAACCTGCCTAGGCAAGGCATTAAGCCAAGGAACCTTGCCTAGGTGCCCACAAGGAACCTCGCCTGTGCACCAAACCGAGGAACCACGCCAGCATGGCACTAGCACCGTGCCTGGGGCATGCACCAAAGCCAGCCCCATGCCTGTGCATGCCAAGGATTAAGGCGACTGCCTAGCCAAGGCATCTAAGCGAAGGCACTAGCGGCCAGTGGAACAAGAGGCATGCCAGAATTGGGTGAACATCCGCCTGGCGTGTCTGGGAGGCCAAGGGCAGGGCAAAGATGGTGTCTTAGGCAACGCAGTCGACAAAGATCTAATGGGAGTAGCCAGCAACAGGATCAATGGCTCAGCCGCATGCACCTGATGTCGAGGACTCGGGGTGGCATATGAAGCATGCCCATGCCACAAGTGGCATGGGGTGTGTATCCGAGGCAAAGACGCAGCCACCGCGGTTTGTAGCGGCACTATGTCAAGCAAGGCACCCGGCCGAGGCACCATGCCTGCATACGTACCAGCCGCACGCGCCCAGCATGCACAGTGAAGGCACCTTGCCTGAGCGCACTGTTACGGCACTACGGCTAGGCATGCACTAAGCCGGCAAGACCGGGGTCGCCTTTGGCGAAGGCCCCATGCCAGCATGAACTAGGCCAAAGCACCGTGACTCAAAGCATGACCAGTCGAGGCACTGGCCTAGGCATGACCACAGCCGAGGCACTCGCCGAGGCATGCACTCAGCCGAGGCAATCGTTCAGCGGCGCACCAGCCGAGGCACCCTCGCCAAGGCACGACTCAGTCGGTGCACCGCACGCCCGCGAAGGCGACTGCGCCGGCGCACCATGCCCGCACAGCGCACTGTACCCGGCGCGACCACGCCCAGCGCACCAGCGTCGGCAACCCCGCTCCGTACGACTTCAGCCGGTGACACCGCCGCAGGCACGCACTAGGCCGGTGCGCACTCGCCCAGGCATGCGCACTAGGTCGAGGCACTCGCCCAGGCATGCACTAGGCCGAGGCACTCGCCGAGGCATGCAATTAGGGCCGCAGGCAATCATGCCCGGCACTAGGCCGAGGCACCCCGCCCAGATGCACCAGTCGGCGCACCCCGTCAGCGTACGCACTGGGGCCGAGGCACCATGCCCAAGCAAGGCACGAGCCGAGGCACTGGGTCGAGGCATGCACCAGCCGCGCGCAACCATGCCCGTGCAAGGCACTGCGTCGGCGCGCACCGCGGTTCAGCAAGGCACTAAGCCGAAGTAACGCGGCCCCGCGTGGCATCGCTCAGGCACCGCGGCTCGTGCAAAGGTACTAAAGCTCAGAACCGTGCCTGGGGAGGCATGCACTCAAAGCGAGGCAACGCTGGGGGAACGAGGGGCATGCCTTCGCTCGCTAACGTGGGCGAACGTGGGGAACGACAGCATGCTTGCAACGTGGGGAAACATCCATTCATAGGTCATTGCACTACGGCGCTACGGCATCTAGTAATCAGTCTACACTTGATCGACGGGAGATAAAGCAACTGGTCATTGTCTAGCCTCTACCCCAAGCACCTGATGTCGAGGGCTTCAGGTGGCATATTTAGCACGCCCCATGCCACGAGTGGTACGGGTGTGCATGCCGGGGCACGCACGTAAATGCCTAGGCCTGCGCGCCGCTGCCCAGTTAGAGGCAACCACCCCCCTTTTGGAAAATTCTGAGGAGACATCACACATATTTGAGGAGACATAACGGCAAATTTTAATCCAGGAAAGCGATTTTAGTCCCGCTTTTTTTGGCAGATTCTCTCTTTCAGAATAATTATACTACGTACAAGAAAAAAAGAAGAAAAAATTTGGACGTTAAAAATATTTATTTTTATTTATTTACTAGAAAAATAGGAAAATAGGGAAAAATAGGAGAAAAATAGTAAAATATTTTTAAATTCATTTTTCACATGGGAAAAATATTTGGGACCAGGAATTGATCGACGAAGTGGAGGAAATATTTTATTTTAATTATTAATTAAAAATAGGCTAAATAGGGGAAATAAGGGAAGTCAGGAAAGAGGAAAATAATCTGATTTAAGATTTGACTACTGAATAACATTTTACTATAAAATATTAATATTTGATAATATTTTTAAATGAAAAAGTGATAATTTTAAATTTTTTTTTCTCTCTAAAATAAATATAGGAATATAGGGGAAAATATGGTAAAAAGTAGGTATTGAAAACATTTTTCATGAGAATGATATTTTGAACAATGAATCGATAAGAAACAATGGAATAACGAGTATGGTTAGAAGCGATTAAGGCACGGTATAAAGCCACCAATATTGTCTGGGTGCAATGGCATGATATAAACAAGTGGTCAGGGCACCATCAATATTGCCGAGGCAACTCCATCAATATTGCAAATTGGCATTTCGCACGATGGAACTGGTTACCGTGGGCGTGGCAGCACCAGCCGAGGCAATCGTGTCATGGTAATACGGTAATTTAATAAAGACTGTACAGGGGCCACGTGTGTCTAGAAGTGGCGTGCCACCTGACCGAGGCCATGTCTAGGCACGGCATGGCATGGCATGGCACATGGCATGGCATGGCATAGCACTGTGCCGAGGCCCCGTGTGTCTCAGTGACACATGGCATGGCATGCCATAGCACTAGCCCGCCGCGGTGTGTCTGTGCACACTCGGCATGGCACCCAGCGCTCAGCCCCGTGTGTGTCTGTGCATGACAAAGCGCTGCACCGAGGCCATATGTCTAGTATTGGCATAGCACTAGGCCCCGTGGTATGCATAGCATGCCATAGCACTAGGCGCCGAGGCCCCATGTGTCTAGCAAGGGCGCCGCCATAGCACTAGGCGATTTCCAGGCCCCGTGTGCCCAGTACGGTACGCCATAAAGACTAGCCCGAGGCCCCGTGTGTCTCAGGCATGGCACATGCTGACTAGGCGCCGAGACCCCGTGTGTTCTAGGCATGCTATGTTATAGCACCAGCACGAAAGATCAACAAACGCGCGACAGTACGCACCCAGCCCCGTGTGTCTGTGTACGGTCGAGGCCCCGCGGTGTCTAGGCATGGCATGCTATAAAGACAAGATTAGGCACCGAGGCATCGTGGTGTCAGCACGTATGGCATAGCACTAGCCCGAGGCCCCGTGTACAGGGCATGGTCGAGCCCCGTGTTTCCAGTATGCAGAGCGCCAGCACACTACCAAGGCACCGTGCATGGAATGGCACTAGTCCGAGGCATCGTGTGTGTTCCAGCCTCAGGTTCAGGCAGTATTACATGGCAAAGCGAAGAAGCCGAGGCCCCGTGTGCTCAGGCATGGCATGCCATAGCACTGCACCAAGGCACCGTGTCTGTGTGCATGGACGGCACCGGTCCGAGGCATCGTGTGTCTAGGCATGACATGGCAAAGCACACGCTATGTTCCGTGCCTAGGCACATGGCATGGCACCAGCGCCGAGGCCCCGTGTGCTAGGCATGGCATGGCATGGCAAAGCACTATGCCGAGGCCCCGTGTGTCTAGGCATGGCATGGCATGGCAAAGCACTATACCGAGGCCCCGTGTGTCTAGGCATGGCATGGCAAAGCACTATGCCGAGGCCCCGTGTTTCTAGCATGCACAATGCCATGGCAAAGCACCAGGCCGAGGAACCTTGTCTACGCATGAAACTAGGCCAATTAATGCACATTCATGATAGAAAAACCTCAACCCTAAAAACAATGTTTTTTAAACTAGGGCGAAGTTCCAGCATGGCATGGCATCATGTCAGGCACCAGGCTTGTGGGCATGCACTAGGCCGAATCAACGTGTTCAGCATGTCATGGAACAAGGCCGAGGCACCGCGACCGAATCGCTTTGTCGAGGCATGCCAAGGCACGGGTCGCTAACGCTGCCTGCAAGCACTTCGCCGAGGCACCGCTCCTGGGGAGGCGCACAAATCGAATCAATCGCCTAGGCATGCCATGGCACGAGGCCTAATCACCGTTTCCGCATGTCATGGCACAAGGTCGGCGGCACCGCCTAATCGCCGTGCACCATGCCAAGGCACTAGGCCAGGCGACCGCGCTCGTGCAAAGCACTCTCGGGCCGAGGCACCGCCTCAAGAGGCACGCGCTAAAGCCGAATCACCGCGCTCTGTGGGCATGCCAAGGCGGAACTAGGCCAATTCACCGCGCGGTCAGCATGTCATGGCACTAGCCCGAATCACCGCGTCGGCATGCGTCATGGCACTAGGTCGAGCACCGCGTTAAAGCACCCGCCGAGGCACCGCCCGTGCCACGACACTAGCCGAATCACCGCTGGCGCATGCCGCCGATTTAGCTAACCACCATGCTTTCAGTACGTCATGCAATTCAGTCGGTGCACCGCGGCAGGGGCAAGCACTGGGCCGAGGCACCGCCCAAGCCAGACACTAGGCCGAATCACCTGCCTAGGCATGTCATACCAGGGTCGGTGCGCACCGCGCTTCCGCGCCGTCGCACTGTGTCGCAGGCACCGTGCCTAGGCATGTCATGGCTAGGCCCAGGCATCGTGCCTAGGCATGTCATGGCAGAATCTAGCCCAGCAATCGCGGCTTACATGTCATGGAACTAGGCTGGGCGCACCGCATTCCAAAGCATGGCAGACCAGGCCAAATCACTCCAGTACGTCGCGGCATCTACAGCCGCAGGCACCGCGCCCAGCAGACGCGCGCACAGCCGAGGCATCGCGCTCCAGCCATGGCAACAAACAGCGACCTTCGCCCGTGCCATGGCACCAGGCCGAGGCATCGCGCTCAGGCATGTCAAGGCGGCACAGCTCCAGCAACGCCCGGCGCACGTCGGCGCACACTGCGCCTGGCACCGCGCCCAGCATGTCACGCACCAGTCGCGCACCGCCCGTGCCATGGCACCAGCCGGCGCACCGTGCCCAGCCATGGCACTAGGTCGGCGCACCGCGCCTAGACATGTCATGCGGTGACTCCAAAGCCCAAAGAACGGCACCAGGCCGCAGGCACTGCGTCTGTTACACTTAAAGCCAAGGCACCGCCTAGGCATGTCACGGCACTACAGCTCGTGCAATCGCGCCTGTGCATACCGCATACAAGGCCCGCACCGTGCTTAGGTACGCCTCGCACAAGGTCGAGGCACGCGTCTAGGCATGCCATGGCACTAGGCCAGCACCCGTGTAGGCACGCATGTCACTGAACAACCCACCGTTCGAAAGATGTTCGCGGCACCATCGAGGCACCATGCCCGTGCATTCGTGAACAGTCGAAAAATCGCGTCTGCGCCATGGCACCAGGTCGAGGCAACTGCGCCTAGATTACGTCATGGCACTAGGCCCCCTGCGACCGCACTAGGCCGCGCACCGCCCAAGCCATGGCACTCCAGTCGGCGCGCACCGCGCCCAGCACGACGCACTACAGTCTGCGCACCGTCGGCATACCACACACCAGTTCAGCACCGCGCCAGCGCCGTCGGCACCGCGCCTGAGGCACCGCTCAGCGCGCCATGGCACTACAGCCGAGGCACCCCGTAGGCATGGCATGTCACCAGCCGGCATCACCGCGCTTCCAGCATGTCAGCCGCATCGGCCCGTGCACCATGCCCGTACGTCGGCACTCAGCCGGTGGGCACCACCGTGCCATACCAGTCGGAGGCACCGCGGCTCCAGGGGCACGCCATACATCAGGTTCGGCACGCTCAGCATGTCTTTAATTCAGTCGAGGCACCGCGCTTCTGCAGTACGCCGCGGGCACTGCTTCGAGGCACCATGCCTGTGCATGTTCATGGCACTGCTGGGTTTCGAGGAACTCGTAGCATGGCATGTCACTAGGGCCATGGCAATCGTCAGCAAGGCCCAGGCAGGGAACCCTTGTCTAGGCATCAACAGGCGGCACTCCAGCCAGGCACCTTCGATCACGAAGGCAACGCACTGAAACAGGCAACTTGCGTAGGCACCGGGCCGAGGCACCGTTAGGCGGCAAGCACCAGCCGACCACCGCGTTCAGCATGTCGCGCGGCACTAAGCCGAGGCACCGTGCTCAGGGCATGTCATGGCACTGGGTTCGTGCACCGTGCTCGCAAGCACTCTCTCGAGGCACTGCCAGCGTTAATTGTCGAATCACCATGCCTGTGCATACGGCACTGGCCGAGGCACCCCGCCAGCATGTCATGGCACCAGTCCACGTGACCGTACCTAGGCATGGGAGGAGCAGGGTCCAGCACCTAACAGCACAGTCATGGCACTAGTCTGCACCTGGTCAAAACGTGACAAGCCGAATCACCGTGCCTAGCACGCGGCACTCCAGCCCAGTGCACCGCGCTCTAGGCATGTCGCGGCACCAGCTTGAGGAACCGCTTCCAGCAGAACATGGTCAGCCCAAAAAGCACTTCGCGGCGCGACCGTGGCTTCAGTGCCACCGGCCGACGACCGTACAAGGAAAGCACTCAGCCGCACGCACCGCGTTTCCAGTACGTCACGGCACTAGCTCGATCACCGTGCCTAGGGTACGCACTACGCCGACCCTCCGCGGTCAGTATGTTACGTAATTAAATGAGTCATGCACCGGATCAAGGTAACACAAGATCTAGGGCCGGCGCACTGCTCTAGGCATGCTGACCTGTGCGATGGCAACGTTACTAGGCATGCTATGGCACTGTGCCGAACGGTCTAAGCAATGCCTATCTTAGCATGGGGAGGCAAGATGATATCATGGGGTGGGGAGGCGCGACGGCAACGCATGGTCGGGCAATAAGGATTGACTACACCAGCGCCTCTGAACTACCAACACTGGATCGAGCAACATGTCTACGAATGGAAGCAAGCACGATCGAGGCACCACTATAAACGCAGGCAAGTGCAATGGCCGGGTCCGAATCGCTTGTCTTGATTTCAGCAAGGCACTCTGGCCACCCAACGCTTATTTAATAGCTTTATTCACACTACAAGCTTATTCCGAGGACCTAAGATTTGTTCAACTGGCCAGTGGGGCTTCCCGCGCAACACCCCGCATCGTCGAACCTCTCATTTGAGATCAAAAGGAAACACGAGGATCTGCCTCGAGGAGGGCACTGCACCTTGTTTCACACAGGCCTGACTCGCGACCGCGCGTCATCACACTGCATAACACCCCGCCCATTAAGTCGTCTGCAGGCGACCGCTGCACCACGCCGCCTTAATACTACTAATAGCGCCTACACTCGTCATTCAATCACAGGACCCGACTGGGACACGAGTTCTTGAGCGAGGGGCCCCCATCGAGGCTTCACCCAAGACAAGACGCTGCTGCTTCAGTCCCATTCTCGACTTGTGAGGCGCTCGCCGGGCCATAATCCACAGACTTAGCTTCCACGCCCACTCGGCTTTTCAAACTGGCCAAGACCAACGCGAATCAATCCGCTCCTCGTATCACCAGGTTGACCATTATCATACGACCGTCATCCAGAGGGTAAAACTAACCCGTCTCTACCACTCGCCTAAACCTGTACCACGCTCCCTATCAGGGGTGAACAATCCAACACTGCAATCCGCCAATGATAGAAAGAAAACTTACATCGGCTGATCAAAAAGCAACGCCGCTATGAACGCTTCGTCGCTACAAACCGCTTATCCCTCGTGTAACTTTTCGACACCTCAAATGCAATTCAACACCAAAGGATCGAGAGGGCCACGCTTCACGTCAGATTCGTGACCGAAATCGAATCAACTGAAGCACCTTTCGTTCATAACAGATTTTTGTTCACGAACAATCAGACACCGCGATTTTTGAACAGATGTTCCGGCCCGTAAATTAAACTCCCCCACCTTGACAATGTCTTCTACTTGGATCGACGCACGAGCCGCCAACCTAAAAGGAGGATGTTCCCCATTCATTCACTTAACAAGCAAAATAACTGCAAAAGTAGTATTTCACTTTCGCCTGCTTCCCATCCCACTTATCCTGCACCCCTCAAACACTTCACAAGTCTACTGAGTCAGTGTCAACAGTGGTCTTCTTTCCTCGTCGACTCGCCAAGCCCGCTCCTCGTCGGCTCACGATAGTAGACACTGGTTGCAACTGCACCATTCACGCATCGCCACTAATTGTATGATCAGGCATTCGCTACCTTAAGAGAGTCATGCGGCATTCTGGCCACACCCGCTATTGAATTTCTTCACTTTAACATCCGTGAGCTCGCGTAAATCATATCAAGCAAACCAGGACCACCACCGCTGGTTTAATTAAATAGCCTGATTCCCTTGTCCCGTACCGGGCCTGAGTCGAACATTCGACGCCTCGAAGGCCCCGAGATTCGTTCTGGCCGCTCTCGTACGCAAGATCGCTGCTGACCGCTTCGCCGAAGAGCCGAGCAATCCAATCGACAAATCGACGTTCTTGATCGACCCCCGTGGCTCACTCGCGAGCTAACCTTTCCAGTTACGATCCATTTCGCTACTTCTCGCGCCACATTGTTCCACCCGACCCATGTTGTTAACCATGAGATCCACAGCGCCAGATACGACCGCTGGGAGGCACTCTCGCCTCCTGGATTTTCATAGTGTCAGTCGGGAGGGCGCACCCACACACGCAAGGCAGGTTTTCCACACTGGATCTCACCTCCGCCAGCCGCTCTGGGGTGGTCAATGCAAAACAGAAAAGATAATCCTTCCCAGGCCTCGACGACGCCTCTGGACCCTAATTGCCGCTGACGCCTACGTCCTTGCCTACAGAATGTTAACCCGATTCCCTTTTCGATGAATGCATGGTATCACGGTCTGACGGCCTCCCACTTCTAGATCGACAACCATATGTCACATGAACCCTTTCCCGCCTTCAAAGTTCCCATTTAACATTTGCTACACCACCAAGATCCGCGACCGACTCCGGCTTCCGCCGGCTCGCGCCCAGTTTTGTCATGACCGCCGCCTCCTACTCATCGAGGCTCCTGCCTCACTCCGCTGTGCATAGGTCGCGCGCTCACCATCCATTTTCTGGCCAGTTGATTCGCGTGTGGTTACACACTCCTTAGCTGATTACCTATGACCACCGTCCCGTCTTAATCGACCAACACCTGCGGGTTCTAGGTTAAAGACGCGCAATGCAAGAATCAGAACCCTGCGCTCCATCCCGCATCGCGCCTTCGTCTTACCAAAACGGCCCACTGAGCTCTCGATTCATGATCCGGGCCAATGAGCTGCTCTAAGGCCATTCCTACCTATTTAGTTTTAGAATAGCCCAGGCTGCTCGATGCCTCTGACCACTGGCCACCTATAGAACTCGCCCGCTGCCCAGCCATCCCGAGGAAACTTCTGAGGGAACTCAACTACTGGGATTGTTCTACGCTACCTTCGCCCCACCCAAGCCTTCACGAACGACTGCACTTTTTCAAGACGCCAGGCCCCGCAGCTCTCCGGCTTCACCCGCCTGCATAGTCACCATCTTCGTCCCATGCATGCCTCACCAACCCTTCTCGAAGATCATTGCCTGGCCGACGGCACCCCGCGAGGATCCCGCCGATCGCCACACCAGGTTTACCATCTGCTGGCTCACACATGTCGCACTCCGGTGGTTTCCAAGATCGGGCGAATGGGGGCCCGCCGGCCACCACGCGCATGCGTCGGCACGCCCGAGGGCGGGCGCGCATTCCACGATCAAGCAACGACGCCGACCTGCATGAGATTACAACCCGCCTGGTCGCCGCTCTGAACCGCTGCCGGGTCCGCGCCCGAGTCGACGACAGACCACGACTGCTCCACATCCGACCGAGATACACTCACGCCCCATCCGCTTCCCTCCGGCTAGCCCTCAAGCACTCTTCGACTCTCTTCAAAGTCCTTTTCATCTTCTCGCAGACTTGTTTGCTATCACTTCGCCCGATGGACTTCGATGAATCATCACGCCACGGTCGACTCAACAACCTGACTCGTCGATTACCGCGCATATTGTGGTCCCGCACGACGGGGTTTCACTCCTTCCGCGCCTCGTGGACTTTCCGGGCCGGCCCGCATGACGCTTCTCTGTGACACATCTCACTGCCGCCCGAGATTCTCAAGATGGGCTTTCTTCCCTCTTTCGCTCGCCGCACTGGCAACTCTGTAAGTTTCTTTTTCCTCCGCTTTAGTTGATATGTTTTAAACTCGCGGTGTTCGCTCGACCCGGGTCCCCGCCGAGGTTCCCTGCCTCATGGTGCCTGGCCGCGGCCGCCGCCTCGACATGGAGATTCTCCTCCTTCCCCGGACTATGGCATGACGGTTCGCTTTCAAACCACCGCCGTTGAGCGCGGCACCGTGATAGATTTTTAACCACTGGACGCCGATGTTCCATGGGATTGTCCGCCCCAACTCCAGGCGCCCTTACCTGCGACATAGGGTGGAGGGGCGACACGTAGCGTGACGCCCAGTGCGGCGGTGCGTGCCCCTAATTCAATGGCACCGCGAATTTCAAGGCTCAAAGATTCAAGATCAATGACAATTCCACACCGCACCATTGCCGCCGCCTTCATCGGCGCGAGCCTGGGACATCCGCCGTCGAGTCATTTTGCGGAGTCCATCACGCTTCCCGCCGGCACCACGACCACACGACGCTGCCGCCAGATTTCTCGCCCACGCCGGTTCGCTGTTGTGGATCTGAAGGTCCCCGCTGAAGACTCACGCACGCGCAGGGCAAGGCTCGCGACGCCAATCGCATCCATCGGTTTCGAGTGGAGGGCTCACGCCCGCCCGCCCTCACTGGCCAGGCAAACAACGTATCACGTCACTGTCGCCAGGTGTTCGAATAATGATCCTTCCGCATTTAAACCTTGAGCGATGACTCTCCTTCCTAAATACAAGGTTCAGCTGACTTCTCACACGCCATGGTGCCAACCGCTTCACGCCGCCGCCGATCCGAACACTTCAATCGACTGGTCCAATCTGCAGGAGCGACGCGGTGTGTACAAAGGCGGATCGTAGGGGTCAACGCCGAAATGATGACTCGCGCTTACTAGGAATTCCTCGCCAAGACCAACAATTGCACTGATCTATCCCCAATGAAGAAATTTCAAAGATTATCCGGGCCACTTCGCCAAGGCTATAGACTCGCTGAATACATCAATGCAACGCCGCAGGCGCCTGCATCATTCCTGGGCGGCATCATGCACTGCATCGTTTCAAACTCCCCGCCACGCCACACCCCCAAGAAGCTGGCTGCGAGGACACCTTCGTGATAGCCAGGCAGCAGTCGAGGCTGTCCCGCTCGCAACCGACCAACCGCACAAATCCCTCCACCAACTAAGCAGAACTACTACGCACCACCACCTATAGAATCAAGAGTTTCTCACCGTTTAACTTTACTATGTCCTGACCCGGTAAGTTTCCGCCAGTCAATTGCCGTTGCGCTCCACTGTGTTCCTTCCATCAATTCCTTTGCTACCTTCGCGGACCATACCCCAATCTAAAATCTTGATTATATACGCCGCACGCAGTCCAAAGCAACATCCGCTCATCCGTTTCCAGATCAAGTATATCGGACTAGATCAGATCCGATCGCTCTTTCGAGCTCCCCAACTGCTCTGATTAATGAAAGATCCGCAAATGCTTGCAATAGTTCGCCTTTCATAAACCACAATTTCACTCATGAAACACACGCCCGGCGCCCTCGTTAATCATTACCCGATCCCGAAGGCCAACACAATAGACCGAAACTTATGATGTTATCCCCATGCTAATGTATCCATAGCGTAGTTTCGCTGGCGCACTCTAATTTCTTCAAAGTAACAAAGACCGAGGTACCACCTACCAGCGCTTAAGACCAGAGCGCACGCTTGGCAGGCGGGATGTAAGAGGACCGGCTGCACACCGTGAAGGCTGACCGAAGACCGACCATCCCAAAGTCCAACTAATAGCTTTTTGAATCGCAAATAACCTTAAATATTATCGAGCCGAATTACCGCTGCACAGCACTTATTTCGCTTCTCCAACGATCCTCATGGTGGATTTGATCACGACGAATTAATAGACTCAAAGAGCCCAGATTGTTATTATTGTCACCACCTCCCGTGTCGATCGTTATGTCACTCACGCTCTTCCCTCGACGTGGTAGCCGCTTTCTCAAATTCCTCCTAATCGAACCCACTCTCCGTCAATTCACAATACCATGGTAGGTGTCACACGCCTACTTTTTTTGCCGTAGCGGCGCCTAGAACCAAATTTAGCTACCTTCTTGATGCTCCCACGTTATTCTCATCATTACGCAGGCTTACTGGCACTTCCTAACTCGTATTTTATTAGCTACTAAAATATAAGATAGACTTGACAGCCCACACCCCTGAGCTAATGTTTTTCTTTGGATCCAACCCCAATATAATTGAATTAACCAAGTTAGCACGCAGCCCTTATATAGATGCTCAAGGGAAACCTGAAGTACAATAATGACTAAGAGTCCCACTTAACTCTAGCCTTAATCCCCAGCCAGTTTCAAACACAATCCTTCCCAGACAGAGTCCCTGACCTAAGAACCTGCATCACCCACACCACCCAACATGAGGTGGGAGTCCTCCGCCTTAGAGTCCTGTCCCGCCAGCAGTCCAGCTCTCAGATCTTCCCGCCTCAGACGGAGTCCTTCCGCTGGGAGTCCCATTCGCTCAGAGTCCCATCGTGATGTGGACTTAGTTCAGAGAGGGAATCCTCGCTGCACTCCTTACGTGACGGCTCGCGCCCAAGGCTTCTGCCCATAAATAGTCGACATTCATCGACCGATTCCGTTTGCCTCGCGTGCTACGCCCTGTGCCCTAAGTCAGGAGTGCCGTGACGCTCACTGCGCGCTGGTCGACGGACATTATTGTTTTCCGCCACGTTTGTCACGCCAGGCTTCCTCCGGACAGTTTCCCCACTCGCTTTGCCTGCTTTCTAGCTGGCCATGGCTGGGCGCGGGCCTCTGCTTTGATTTATCTGTTATTTAGTCGAGGGGTCGACAAACTTCTCCCTAATGGAGGTGATCAACGCCCCGCGACCTTCAACCAAGATACTCAAGGATCTCAGTCTTCAAAACCAACGTGAGCACCTTTTTCCAGCCGCTTCACCCGACGCGCCCCTTTCCTATGAACTGGCACCGTCCACTTCGTTCTTCCAGCCTCACTGGTCCTGATGTTTGCAATCTTTTCACGAACTCGATTTCAACCATAGGCGGTTCCGCTGCCACTCGCTTCCAGACTTGCGACCACCGCGGAGGCGTCGCGAAGCTTGCTACTAATGTCGCGCTTAAGCTTCAACCTCTCCTCGGTAGTCGCTGTAGGCCATGCCTCATACGCCTACAACTTCAAAGGGTCCATCAGCTTCTAATCTCAACCCTCCCAAACCGCTGCCCCCGACTTTCATATATGAGGAGTTAACTTTAAATGTAATCCATCTCCCCGTCAAATTCTCGAGGTCTCCGCTCGTCCGCATACTTCTTCATGCGCACTTGGCTCTCGCTAGGGCCGTCCCGGTCTACCGCTGGGGCCCCACTGAGACTGAACTCAGACAGGCCGGCCTCACACTACGTCCAGTTGTCACAACTCAAGACACCCATAGGGTATGCACGGGCCTTAACCCAATACACCAAAAGGCTCATACTGTATCGAACTCACAGACAAAGCACAACCTGAGTCAGCTCTAAAAGTTCCAACCAATTTTTCGAGAGGTCAAGCACGGCCAAATACTCTTCCACACTTGTTCACTCTTTCTATCCGACCATCACCAGGGTGATTCGCAACGGAGAACTCGTGATTCCCAGACTTCATTTGAAAATAACCAAAACCTGTCGAACCGTTAGATCTCATCGCATTACGTCTTTCAAAACTTTAAATGTTTCACAACATCACTGAAGAAGACGCTACGCCGCTCTTCACCTGACACCACTTGTGGCCGGATGAAGACAGACAGAGAACCCCACTGCACACCACCAAACTGATCCAAGCCTACTTTAAACCACCGATGAAGTCCATCGATACACACCGCCAGTGGCTTCTCCTAAAGCGGATTATATTTAACAACCGCTTCTTCCGCTTCACTTCATCTAAGTCATAAATATTTTATACTATATATATAAGCCAGACGCCTTCCTTCATCTTAGCCAATGAAAAGACCACACGAATGCCAAAGTTCTTTCCTCTTCTGCACCAAAACGATTCCTGTCATGTTTCTCTGGGCATTGCCTACTGGCTGGCACATATAGCCTTCCCTCCTCCAAGTAAAGCAACTCATTCTCGAGCCAGATCGCCGTGGTGCCATCTCTCACCCGGTCGACCAAATTTCTTGATCACGTTTGAGTCTTTACTTCCAAATTTAACCTCCACTGCTGAATCACCACAACCAGCTCAACGATCCCAGTTGCTAACTTGCCACTTCCTTCCACTAAAGCATCCTCACTGGGTCAGGTCGATCCGCCGCGCACCCACACGAAATCAAAGCCTAGCCAAGAACTTCACACCAGCTTGGTCAGCACAGTTCTTCCAGCTGTAAGAAGGTATACATCACGTCACTACCACGAACCCAGCTCCTGGCTCATAGGTCAAGTCTTAAGGCACGATGATCAATATCTTCGTGGCGCTCGTACCTTCCTCCGTCGCATTCAACTTCCGACTCGTACATCGGATGCCCCTCTGCACCGCGCTGACTCAATTTAGCTCTGGTCTCACGATCCGGCACTTCCAACCAGAACGGCTGCCCGCAAGCACACGCTTGAGGTGATCGTGCATTCGGAAGCTCAGCGTGTACCGCACTCGTGATCCCATTCCCACTTCCTTTTTCAAAGGTCCTCGAGCACCTGATGTTCTGAATACCCAATATAAATCTCCCCGAGTAGTTTTTCTATATAAGTCGAGGAACGTATCGCAGCTTCACAATTGGCTCTGGTCAAGCACCCGACCACACCCACTATCCATCCTTATTCTGACTTTGAAATCAATGACCAGAACTTCATCTCGTCCGAAAGAATCACTTCTCTTTCGACATACACTGTTCTACCACCGCAAGCACCATCTCGAGGTGGTACCACGACTTTGTGAGAGCCACTAGATCACTATGTTCGTCTACATACCACCAATGTAATGAACTGTGAAGTCTAATAAGACATCATCTGCGAGGTTAAATCAGAAGTTAGGAGCATTTAGTCAAACCAAAAGGTATAACTAAAAATTCAAAACTCATACCGAAAGTTACACATGGTCTTTGCCTCGGTCCCTTCATCCACGATCGCCAATATCTCATCAAGTCTAGTTTCGGTGTAAGCACTACCATTAATCGATCGAACGCCCAGCCAAAGGTATCGGATACTGTTTCGATCGTGATTTTATTCAAGGTTCTAGAATCCACACACATCCAAGCGCACACCTCGCTTCTTCAACAATTTCGTGCTCCATACGGCGCTGAGGGTCGATCGCACCCGCAGATCCAAGAACTCCGCCAATCGCTCACACTTCAACTCTAGCGATCATCCGTAGGAGTCGTTGCGGAGGTCTCGACTCGGCACGAATATCCGGCGATCCGCTCGCCTTCCTTGCGGCAAATTTTCTTAGAAAACTCGGAGGCATAACATCAAAGAATTCCCCGATGTGGCTTATGGCATCCGCACCTCGACTCGTCGTCCGGCTGATCTCGATCATCGCGCGACATACGCGTGCTCACCCTTCCTAAGGCCTTTCTCGAGTCAGCAGGCAGGCGCATAAAGGTCTTCCTCGAAGGTCTCTTAGGCGGCTTGTCGACGGCCACAAAGCATGGTCGTCATCCATGATCATCATCCATTCAAGTGCTGCGAACACAATTTCGCTCTTTCGAAGAAGAAGGCCTACGCGAAATCAAAATCATCCAAAGGAACACTAAGGAAGTCTATCGTACATTTCCAATCCCCCATATGAATTGCCATGTTCTTTCGCCATACCATCTCTTTCAGGCTGTCATTACTTTACATTTTCGAGCTTGCTATCATCTTTAATGAAGCCTAATCCGAGTCTGCTTGCTTCGTTGAGCATAAATCGTGGGTCGCCCCACTGTCTACCAATGCCATAATTTTCTGCCCTCCGGTCAACAACTTAACATACATCAGTCCTCTTCTGAGTCGCCACCGCATCGCACCGCAGCAACCGAAGAGGAGGGTCAAGCCTCTCGTAGGGCCTCGCCCCGCTATCTTCCCCCGTCTTCCGCCCGAGTGCATCGAGCCTTCCTTTCGGGCAATCCTCGCCGACAAACACCCATAAAGCATCCCGACGGCCCAGCTTGTGAGGAAGTCGCCCTCTCCCCTTAATTTTTTTACTGCTAGATTCGCGGCCCAACCTCGCTTCCACTTCGGGAGGCTTCCATCTGACTTCCTGCTCACCTTTGTCAGGGCCTTCCCTTTGGGTGGAGGAAGAGGTCACTCGTAGGCCCAGATAGGCGTCCCATGTTGTTGCAATGAGGCAAGTCTTGGACACCTTGCCTCCTCGCCCACACCAGCCTATCTCTAATCCCGACATGAAGTCGAACAACCTTGTCTACTTCTGACATGTCCTCATGTCAAGGATCAATGAGCAAACTCCTTCTTCACATAATCTCGCCGATCGAGCCTCGCCTACTCGCTTTCTTCGTAGATTCCTCGCCATCCACGCTGTGAGTCGTAAGAACTAATCCTTAATTCCTTTTTCAAGATCTCCCAAATTTCGATTCGTCTACAAATACAATGCCTGGCAGTTCAAGCAAGGCAAGGCTCCGGTCCACACCAAAGCTTTGCATCACCCGTCAACACATAGTGGCTATCGTTAATTACCAATCTAACACCTGAGCAGCGATGAAATATTGCTCCATGTCCTGCAGGAAATTCTCTGTCTTTTTGCGCCGCTGGGGCGCATCACCAAAGCCTCGGGCCTGCGCACTCAGACCTTCGCAGGAGGCGATCTCAGCAGATGCACAGGCCCTCGTGACCACCGCCGCTTCAAGAACACGATCTCCCCTGCAGATCCGATCCGCCTCCGAACTCCTGGCCATGGCTCGCATTCTGGCCATGGAATGACCCCATCCGTTCCTCTACGGCTCTCTGGTCCCATCGATTCATGCTATGAGTCAGTCGCTGGCACGGTGTCGCATCCGAGTCGTAGTGGTGGAGTTTCGCCGCTTGCCGTGGGCCTATCTCCGCGCCAAGCCCGGGACACACACCGGGTGCCTACTCCTGGCCTATCCTTGCCACTGCTTCACGCAGAGATCAACCCGCCACATCCTCGCTGGCCATCCTCGCCTGATACCAATCAGTCACATTTACTGGGTCACTGTTTCTAGGAACTCGCAGCGCCTTTCTCGATGCTCTCACTGGCTCTCCCAACACAAGGGCTTACTGGGCACTCCTTCCCCAACTCGTATTTTATTAGCTACTAAAATACAAGACAATTTCAAGATAGGCTCCAAACACCCTGGGCTCAATGCTTCTGATCCAACCTTAATATAATGAATAAAACCAAGGGAGCACGAGTCTCTTTATATAGAATGCTCATGGAAATCCTAATATAATAATGACTAAGAGTCCTACTCTAACTCTAGTCTTCAATCTAGCAAGCCAAAGACAATACTCCCAAGATTAGGAGTCCCGACCGAATGAAACCCTATACACGCCCACACGATTCACTCACAGTGGGGAGTCCTCCCCGCCAGAGTCCGTCCCGCTAGGAGTCTTCCTTCGCCCGAGAGACCTTCCCGCCTGTAGTCCAAACTGCCCTCGTAAGCCCTTCCCCGTCAGGATTAGGAGTCCTTCCCGCCTGAGTCCTATTTTCCGCCTAGAGTCCTTACTGCATAGGATTCCTTCACCGAGGAATCCTTTGCCGACTTTGGACAGATGCTGGTCCGCTTCAAGGCTCTTCGTCTGCAAATAAATGAGCATTCGCCCCATCGATTTCGCTTGCCTTAAGTGCCACGCCCTGCGCCCCTGCTTGAGTGCCGTGATGTTACCGTGGCGCGCTCCCACCGGATTATTTGCTTGCTCGCCATGTGCGTGTTGTTTCACGCCAGGCTTCTCGACACATGTTTTCCCTACCGCCGCTTTCTCAGCGGCTAAGGGCTGCCAAGGCAAACGCTTCCTCATGCCGCACGACTCGTGCTATCTAGTCGTAGGGGCCGATAATAGGCCACTATCCTACCATCAAAGTTGATAGGGCGTATATTTGAATGATGCGCCACACGCATGATGGCCGTGGCGATCCGTCGCATTGCTTAGTCAGAGTAACCCGCATAAGGCCGACCTTTATCTAATAAATGCATCCCTCTGTAAGTCGGGCTGCTGCACGATAGCAATAGAATTAATACGGCTATCCGAGTAGCAAGTACCATCAAACAAACTATAACTGATTTAATGAGCCATTCGCAGCTTCATTGTACCACTGGGTCTATACTTACACAGTATGGCTTAATCTTCGGTGACAAGCATATGACTACCGGCGTGATCAACCGTAGCATTCTTGTGCAACGCCTGAATCGCGATGCACCTAGCCTAGACCAATGGGTGACTCCGGAGGGCAAAGGCAGCCGATCGTCGTATGCGCTACTAGCGAAGGAACTCTAAAGTCGCACAGTGGTGATCATTAGATCCCATGCCAGTGTTAAGGTTCCGCATCCGAGAGCACAAGCCATCATCATGGCCCATTGTGAAACCCCTTCGCATGGTCACACGCGTGGGGAGTACATGGAGCACGATGATCGCTTGCAAGGTCCACCTGCCCCCCATGAGCAGAGCTAGGTGGAAAAAGGCAACATTCGAGAGAAAATTCCATCGATCGGGGAAGGCAACACAGAACTCATATCGCGATGCCTACTGAAGCGCTTTGTAGCTAGAATGAGGAGGGACGGGGCAATAGTCATGTACGAGCAAGGAGCCTACCAACCCACATTACCCAAACATCACCACACGCCCATCGTGCTGACTTCAAGACACCACAATCGAACCGTGACTAGTTTGAGCATTCCGAGAAGCACATAGAAGCAACAAGTGATGCCTTGTAGTACCATAATGTAGGCATGAGAAGGAATGATAACACTATTTCCAAGCAAACCGAATAGTTGGTCAAGCAACAGAAGACAAGCTTCCAGACAAGATCAAGTAGTCTAGCTGTCTAAGCCACCACGCTCTAAAGAATGAACTGCTCGAGGCACCATGTCTAGGCATGCACCCGGGCCAAGGCACCGTGCCTAGGCATGTCATGGCACTAGTCCCAGCACCGTGCTTAGGCAAGGCACAGGAGAGGAACTGCCTGTGCAAGGCACTACAAGGAACCTCGCTGTGCAAGGCACTAAATCGAGGAACCACGCCTGTGCATTCAAGACTCCTAAAGCCACTAGCTAGGCTTCATGCCTAGCATGCACTAGCACCGTGCCTAGCCAAGGCACTAAGCCGGCGCACTACGGCAGGGAACAAGAGGCATGCTTGCAATGTGGGAGGAACATCCGTCTATAGCTCGAGGCCAAGGGCAAGCAAGATGGTGTCTTAGTGCAACGAGTCGACAAAGATCGTACGGGAGAGCGCTAGCAAAAGGATCTGTCTACCAGAAGGCACCCGATGTCGAAAATTTGGAGTCGGGTGATAGAGCACGCCCATGCCACAAGTGGTGCATGGGTGTGCACCGGGCAAGACGCAGGCGGGCCGTGCCTAAAGCATGGCAATCGCGCCGCTGCGGCACTAAGCCGAGGCACCATGCCTAGACATGCACTAGGCCGAGCACGCGCCTGCATGCACTGGGGTGAAGGCACCTGCCCAGGCAAGGCACTGTGCAAAGGCACCATGGCTAGGCATGCACTGCTTAGAGGCACCGCCGTGCCCAGCGGCGCCCCATGCCTAAAGAGGCATGAACTAGGCCAAAGCTAATCGCGGACTGGTGCCACGCACCAGGCCCAGGCACCTCGTCTGTGCATTGCACTAGGCCGAGGCAATCGTCGAGGCATGACCAGGCCGAGCACCATGCCCGTGCAAGGCACTAGCCGAGCACCTGTCAAGGCATGCACTAGGCCGAGGCACCATGCCCGTGCAAGGCACTGTGCCGGCAACCCCGGTCGAGGCATGCACTGTGCCGAGGCACCACGCCCAGACAAGGTGGTCAGCCAAGGCACCGTGCCCAGGCGCACTAGGTCGAGGCACCGCTCCAGGCATGCACTAGGCCGAGGCACCCGTCGGCATTACCAGGGGCCGAGGCACCGGTCAGGCATGCACTAGGTCGGCGCGCACCTGCCGAGGCATGCACTAGGCCGGCGGCACTCGCCGGTGCATGCACTAGGCCGAGGCACCATGCTCCCACTAGCCAGCACCTGCTCCAGGCATGCACCAGTTTTAGGCATCCTGTCGAGGCATGCACTGTGCCGAGGCACCATGCCCGCTGGGCGCACCAGCTTTGCGCAATCGCACTAGTGGCACAGGTCGAGGCATATTCATGTTCAAAGCAAGCCAGCACGTTTGCGCGAACTGTTCAGCGGCGCACGCGGTTTGCACCGCCAGGCATGCACTAGGCGGAGGCAACGTGGGGGGAACGAGGGCATGCCTTCGCTCAAGCAACGTGGGGGCAATCTGGGAACACCATGCTCGGGCGGCCACAAGTGCTGAAGATGGCATCTAGGCAAATCTAGTCGATAACGACCATGGGAGAGTGCTAACGGTCATTGTCTAGCTTCCCACCACCTGATGTCGAGGGCTTGTGGCAGAGAGAGACGCCCCATGCCACGAAAGTGGCATGGGTGTGTGCACGCCGGGCAAAGACGTTAGCGCACATGTCGTCGCGCCGCCAAGCCCATAGAGGCAACCACCCCCCTTAAAGAGTAATATATAAGCCTTTGGAAAATTTCCGAGGAGACATCACATAGCTTCGAGGAGACATAATGGCAAATGCACCAGAAACATTT
This sequence comes from Tetrastigma voinierianum, assembly GCA_016808115.1. Lineage (NCBI taxonomy): Eukaryota > Viridiplantae > Streptophyta > Magnoliopsida > Vitales > Vitaceae > Tetrastigma > Tetrastigma voinierianum. Next base: position 117,342 of record JAEQBH010006857.1, read on the forward strand.
TAGTCCCCGTTTTTTTTTTGCACTTTATAATAATTATACATGGCCAAGAAAAAGAAGAAAAAAATTGACGCAGAAAATATTGATGATTTATTTACTAGGAAAAAATAGGGGGAAATAGGGAAAAATAGACAAAATAAGTAAAAATATTTTTAAAATTCATTTTTCACATGGGGAAAATGATTTAATCAGACCACTGACTGGGCGGAGGAAATATTTTATTTTAATTTATTATAAGAAAAATAGCAAAATAGGAAACAGAGAAAACAGTGGGGAATAAAGGTCCACTGGTTATCGATCACTGAATGCAAATATTTTATCATAAAATATTATTTATTTATATATTATTTAAACAAAAGGATAATTTTAAATTTTTTTCAAAAGATATAGGTGGAAAACATGGGAAAGGTATGAAAACATTTTTTGTCATGAGAATGATATTTGAACAATAAATTGAGGAAGAAACAAATGGAATAGAAACAAGCATGGTTGTGGAAGCCGACAAGGTACTCCGGCGGCGAAAGCCACCAATATTGCTCCGTTCAATGGTACGGATGATTCGTGCCATCGTAGGTGAGCGAATCAACAAAATTCTGTAGAGACCTGAGTTCTCCATCACGTAGTCGTTTACCGCAGCATAGCGGTCTAGGGTCAACATGGGATGGGTTTTCTTTCGTACAAAATGATTCGTTGAAACCAAAACCGGGTGAATTAAATTGATTGGGCTCGCTAAAAACAGTAAAGTGGCTCAAAGCGCACGACCGTAAAACTAAAGTTAAGCGGATGGTTTAAACCGGTAAAACCGTGAAAATGGTTTAAAAACTCGGAAATTGCAAAACTGAAATGGTAAAACTGAAATTGTAAATAATGGAAATGGTAAAATCAAATTGTAAAGGAAGAAATTCACTGAAGAATTAGGTCACTAATCAAGTAAAGCTGGTGGCAAAACACATGTCCTCAGGTTTTATCCTCCTATTTGAGTCAACACAGGATGCACTTATGGCCTTTGCTGAAACCCACATTCATTCATTACTTTTAGAGGCTCGTAAAGATCTAAAGAATCACAGCAAGGTCTCTCACCCAAGGACCGAACCCTAAAGCATGGAGAGTAATGACCAGTTAAAGCACCATCTAGTTAATCAGCTGTACCTTCAACTACACCCAACCTAAAGCATGGAGAGACACACAAAACAATAAAAGCAAAATGTTATTTAACCTGAACTTAAAGAACCTTAACATAAGAATTATTACCTCAGAAAAGTGTATGGATCTGATTCAAATAAGAATGGCTTAAAGATTTATCACAGCACACTGGATCTAAAGCATGGAGTATTACAAGACAATAACATCCTCAGTGTTATGCAACTGAATTTTGAAGATAAGGGTCATAAATACACTACCCATAACTTTTAATACATGAGGACAACATGCTTAACCCTATCACTGCTAGCTTCCTTCCTCTTCAGGAGGCTATCAAGCATCTCTCAATCATTATCTTCAAGAGGTAAGCCAAAAAACGGAAAGAAAATATAAGAGAGAGAAAGAAGAGAGAAGAGAAAATAAAGCAAAACTTAAAAATAAACAATTTATTTACAAAAGTAAAAACTTACAACTATTATTCTCCAACTGATGTTTCAATTGTCGCAGGTTTACAAAAACAAGTACTTATGATAGCCCCCAAGGTATGAAAATAATAAAAAGCCTCAACAATCACAAGAGGGATTAAGATGTAATTCACCAAGTTTGAAGGCGAAGCTCATAAAGCATGACGAGGCATCCAATTTCGTTAGGAGTTGCCACTGGGCTAATCCAATAAATGCACAGATCCCGCTAATCACCATTACCCACCGCTCCCGCCATTTCTTCCATTTTTCCGCCAACCAGATCAAATTTTCACTTATTTGGTTTTCTACCATTCTAGGCTGGTTGATACCAGACTTGAATTCAACTTCATGATTCATCCTTTTATTGAGATTGAATTTCAAAAGTACAAACACCTACAAAACAACCAAAAACACCCTCTAAATGGCAAGGGTAAGTTACTAAGATGACTTGAACACTTCAATTGTATAAATGACATGATTAATGATCAAAGTACCAAAACTCATCTAATATAGGGTTCAAACAATTTTTTGGCACCAATCTACACTCAACCAATGCAGCAATCCTTAGCACAAATAAAATGAGATGTATATGGTATTTTCAAAGTTGTGATTCAAAAAGTGCAAAGAAGTAATGCCTAACCCTAAGTGCAAGAATCATCAATGTCGTGCTCAATAACTATCATGAGAGAATGAATGCCATACAAAATCGGCATCAAAAGAGTCTCCTCTCAATGAATCCAACTGAAACTTCACCAAAATCTAAGTGTTTATTTGATTAGCTCAACAATAAATCATAAACGCTTCCTCAACTGTTACTACCACACCAGCACAACCAACCTAAATAGATCGTGACCCACCTCTTATTCCATTAGCCTCTTTTATGCTGTAGGTATTGTTAAAAACTACTTCAATGAAGTCCTGTGTAACTGGGTCCACCGATGACTTAACCAATAATAGGCACCGGCCAAAAGATCAACCATCACAAACTTACAAGCCACTCCCACTTCCTCGAATGACTCGAGAATTAAGCACCTACAACTTGTCTAACTCCACTCCATTCACCCATGTAGCGAACACAAAGCTCCGCGACTCTCAACCAAAGGAAGGTTTAGTAGAACTGCTAGGCAGCTGCCAGCAGCACCCTCTTAATGTCGTCACGTGCCATCGTAATTTTTATTCTTTTTCTCTTTCTTTCCTTTTTTTCTTTTCCACATGGGTCTTAACTGCCAAAGGCGGTCAATGAAACTAGGTAAAGTTATAAATTATGCTGAGGTTGTATGCTTTTCAAATTCTATCATTGAAATCTAATGCTTGTGTGTGGTTAGCTAAAGGTGGAAGAAAAAGGTCGAAATCATTAAGAATTAAAACTGAATCATTCATAATTAACTAAGCATGGAACCAATCTTAACATTAATAGAGTTGGACAAAGCTTCAATTTTTCAAACCACAGTTAGTAAACCACAAAGTTTTTGTTGCAAAATGCCCAAATTTTTAAAAGGCTGAGCAGAGGTCACTTTATAGAGTGTGATCTGCTAGCCAATAAACATAACAAAATGGTCTTATACACAAAAAACATAAATACTTCCTTTACTAATTCTCCCAATCCTGCGCATCTCTGTCCAAATGGGGTTCTAATGGAAAATTAGATGTGGGCGGAAGTGTTACCCATGATAAGATGATCATTACTGATAGAGATCTCACAAGATTTCATCATAATCTTTATAACGCTTCAATGTAAACAAACAAATTAGAGAAGAAAAGAGAGGAAAAAGTGACCAGTTGACCATTTTTAAAAATACAATTTTCATAATAACTCAAAAATGTTCTTCTGGGCCATATTTGGATTCTACACTCTCTAAGTTTCCAACGGTACCAAGAACTACTTAAACGAGTTCGATGAAAAGTTATAAGGAAACAAACGAGGTAAACGAAGGCTTAGTTGAAAAAATTCGCTATTAGTTAAATTTGGCTTTGTTATTAAATTTTCATAACATCATGAATTAAGTAGTCTTAATAGCAAAATGGTCATTAAACTATCATACTCGCAGATTTTTGCTAAAAGAATTTAGATTTTCACAGACAAAGTATTAACTCACAATTTGAAGTAATTTGGCAATGGCTTAGTTTAAGGCTTTGAATAATCTATAATGTTGAATTTAGCTGAAACACTTCGCTGTTAAATAAATTTTCAAATGGAGTAGTTTAATTTCCATATTTTCGCTAATGAATACAGTTATTAAATAATTTTTAATGTTGGTTTATTTAAGTGAATCAAGTTAGCAATACTAAATTCATGACGTTAATTGGTGCTGCGAACAAGCTTAAATATAATGTTTCATTTGATGCCTTCCTTGATTTAATTCATGTCTAAAATTTGCACAAAAGTTAAAGAATAATGTACAAAATTGCAGAAGAGTAAAAATTAATCTAAAAACACACAAATTAACTAAAAATCAAAGAAAATTTATAAAGAAAAATTA